>JAQZBX010014637.1:0-38410 GCA_029593785.1 Cabassous unicinctus
AGAGATTGTACTAAATTTGTATGTTGTTTTGGGTAATATTGACATATTTAAAATGTTAACTCTTCCAATCCATGAACATGGGATGTCTTGCCACTTATTTAGGCCTTCTTTAGTTTCTTCCAGTGGTGTTTTCTAGTTTTCTGTGTACAAGTCTTTTGTATTCTTAGTTAAATTTATTCCTAGATGCTTTATTCTTTTAGATGTCATTATAAATGGAACTGGTTTCTTAATTTCCTCCTCAGATTGTTCATTGTTAGTGTGTAGGAGCACAATTGTTTTTGTGTGTTTATCTTGTATACTGCCACTTAGCTGAATTCATTTATTAGCTCTAATAGTTTTCTTGTAGATTCCTTTGGGTTTTCTATATATAAGATCATGTCATCTGCAAATAGAGATAGTTTCCCTTTCTTTCCCGTTTGTATACATTCTATTTCTTTTGATTGCTTAATTGTTCTGGCAGGAACTTCTAGTAGAATATTGAAGAGCAGTGACGAAAGTAGGCATCCTTGTCTCATTCTTGATCTTAGGGGGAAAACTTTAAGCCTTTCACCATTGAGTATGAAATTGGCTGTGGATAGAGTTGATGGTAACACATTATAGTGAGTATAACTAACACTGCTGATTTATCAATGTGATATGGGTGAAAGAGGTAGTCTACAGATGTAAATGACAATTAAAGGAAAGCTAGAGGATAATCTAGGGACTGTATAACATAGTGAACTCATGATTAATGAGGATTGTGGTTAACAGTATAAATGTAAGAATGTTATTCTATGAACTATAACAAATGTATGTCACTATTACATAGTGTTAAGATTATGGTGATACATGGTAAAAATACAACTAATTTAACTTGTGGAATATAGTTAACAATAATATTGTAATATTTTTGCATCTATGGGAAAGAAGTTACTCTATCAATACTAAGGGTCAACAATAGCAGAGTAGAAGGAAGTATGGGATTTTTCTTTTTGGAGTAATGAAAACATTCTAAAATTGACTGAGGTGATGACATCACAACTCTGTGATGAAATTGAGAGCCACTGAATGTACACCTTGGATGGATTGTTCAAAGCATGGAACCATATAACACAGTAAACCTTGTGGTAGATGATGGACTGTGGTTAACAGTACAAATATGATAATGTTCTCTCATGAACTATAACAAGGAAGGATACAATAATAATATACAGTGTTAATAATAGGGTAGATTATGGGATAAACACACCAAATGTAAGTTATGGACTATAGTAAGCAGTAATATGTTGATGATGTTCTTTTATCATTTGTAAGAAACGTTTTACAACAATGCAAGGTGTTGGTAGTAGAGTGATGTATGGGAATCCTGTATGTTATGCATGATTGTTTCATAAAATCACAACTTCCTTAATTAAGAAAATAGACAGCATTACAAATGAAAATGAAATAATTCTGGCACACATATTTACCCATATTGTTACTTCCATGGAAGATCTTTATTTCTTTATCCAACATTGATATAATATCTAGCGTCCTTTCCTAGCAACATGAAGGATTCCCTTTAGCATTTCATGTCAGGCAGAGCTAGTGGTAATGAACTTCTTCAGGTTTTTATTTGTCTTGAAATAATCTTAATTGCTCCTTCAACTTTGAAGAACAATTTTGCTGGTGTTTTCATTTGCTACAGGCTGCCAAGTCAATATACCAGAAACGGGTTGGCTTTTATAATGGAAATTTATTAGGGTAAAAACTTACAGTTCCAAGGTTGTGAAAATGTCCAAATCAAGGCGTATAGACAGATGCTATCTCACTGAATTGCAGCTGAGGGCAATCAGGCACATGGCCGCATCGTCTAAAGATGCTTTCTCTCAGAGCTCAGTTGTGGATGATCAAGTACATGGCAGCATAATGGTGGCTCGCTCATCTCTCCCCTCTCCTCCGGGCCTTTGTCTTTTAGCTTCTAGCTGCTCCATGTGCCTGGCTTCTTGGGCGTCTCTTTCTGCCTCTGTGCTCTGCTGATTCCAGCCTCTAGCCTCTGGGACCTCTCCTTCTGTCTCTTAAGGCATTTTCCTGTATGTCTCTGCTTTATAAAGGACTCCAGTAAGAGGATTAGGACCCACTCTGGTCCAGTCTAATTAAAGGCCCTCAGTTGAAAGGGTCCCACACCCACAGAAATGGATCAATTAAAGGATGTAATTTTCTGGGGGTCCACAAAACACTCAAACCACCACAGCTAGGTATATGATTCTCAGGTAAGAAATTTTCTTTTTATTCTCTCAGCGCTTTAAATATATCCTTCCACTGCTTTCTAGCCTCCATGGTGTCTTACTAAGGATCTCTTATTTGTGACATGTTGATTCTTTTGGGGTGTTTTAAGATTCTGTCTTTGTCCTTGGCATTGGAAAGTTTGATCCTAATGTGTCTCAGTGTCAATCTGTTTGGTTTGTCCTGCTTGGCATTCTGTGAGCACCTTGGATTTGCATATTCATGTATTTCATAAGACTTGGAAAGTTTTCTGCCATTATTTCCTCATTTGTTTTTTTTTCTGACCCTTTATCTCTTCTCCTTCGGAACTCCTATGATGTGCATATTGGCATGCTTAATGTTGTTCCACAGGTTCCTCAGTCTCTATTCATCTTGTTCTCAATCTTTTTTGTCCTCTGTTCCTCAATCTGGACAATTCCAAATGTTTTGTCTTTGGGTTTCCTGATCCTTTTTTCTGCCTCCTTCTATCTGTTCTTGAACCCCTCGATCTAATTTTTCACTTGAGTTATTGTACCTCTGAGTTTCAGATTTTCCATTTGGGTCTTCTTTATAATTTCTATTTAGTTATTGAAATTCTCCTTTTATTCATATATTACTTTCCTAATTTCCTTTAGTTCTTTATCCATGTTTTCCTTTAGTTCATCAATCCTGTTTAGGAGAGTTGTTCTAAGATCTTTGATTAGTAATTCCAGATTCTTTGCTTTCTCTGGAAAATTTTACATCATATTCTTATTTTCTTCCTGTGACTGGGCCATGCATTCTTGTCTGCTTGCATGTTTTATAAATTTCTGTTGAGAAATTTTAAAAAAAGGGAGGGAGAGAAAGAGTTTTAAAAAGTAAAGAGGGGAGCAGATGTAGTTCAGTGTTTGAGTGCCTGCTTCCCATGTATGAGGTCCTGGGTTCGATTCCCAGTACTTCCTAAAACAAAAACAAACAAATAAATGAAAAGACCAAACTCTCATTGGGGAGCAGATATAGCTCAGTGGTTGAACGCCTGCTTCCCATGTATGAGATCCTGAGTTTGATCCCCAGTACCTCCTTAAGAAATAAAAAATAAAAATAAAGAAAAAAATACTAACTGACAAAACACTCAGAAAAAATAAAGGGGAAAAAAAAATAAAGAAGTCCACTGCTTCTCCAATTCACTTGTTATGTGCTAGTGTGAAGCCAGAGTTGCTGCTACCCTAGTTCAGTGCTCCCGCTCATCCCTCAGGAATCTGCCAGACCCAAACATATTAAATAGAGAAAGAAAAAAATTCAACAACAACAAAAAAAGAGAAAGAAGAGATGCATCAGTTCTTTATGACCCTGTAGATGCTGGGGTAAGGACAAAAGACGCTGCTTCTCAGTGAAACTGAGGCTAGCTGCACTGGGCGCTCAGGGATCTGCCAGACTAAGCAACATAAGAGAAAGAAGAAACCCTAAGAATGAAAAGTGCAGTGTATCTTTAAGTCCTGGCAGATGCTGGTGTGAGGCCAGAAGCCACAGCTGCACCAAGGCCAGTCTATGCTGTGCCCTCAGGGATCTTCCAGACCAGGGAAGCCCACACAGAGGTGGAAAAGAGCAACAAAATAAAATAAAATACCAGCTCTTAAATCCAGGTAGCTTTTGGTGGGGTGCTGGAAATGCTGGTGTCCTGAGGACTGAATCTGAGGCCAGCTTCCTCCCTGGTCCTCCAAATGGATCATGGCCCTCAAAACTAACTTTTAGAGGAGGTGGTTTTCTCTGACAGGCCCGGGCCCACGGCCGCTCCAGGGACTGGGGCCACGTCGCCACAGCTGCAGCCATTCTGCAGCCTCCGCCACGGGGCTGAGCAGTGAAGGCTCCTCACTGGTTCGTGCTTTCACCTACAAAAGCCGAGCCCTTGGCAGCGTCTCGCTTCCTCCTGTAGCTGTTCTAAGTGTCCATTCTGGTTCCAGAGCTATCACCTAGTTAACCCCAGCCTCTTTTTCTAGTGGAGGGAAGGGTTTGTAAAACTTCCTAATCTGCCATTTTATACCTGCGCTCTTTTCTCTTTTAATTTTTAATTGATAAATTCAAGCCTAAGATGAAGAATAATTTGTTTTAAGTATCAGAAATACCAATTCTTTTCAGGTTTTGGATCCTATTCCTTCTCAAAATTTTCTACCGAAGTGATCTTCGTGGCACAGAAATATGGGCCCTTTCTCCCAAGCCTCTGAGTACATGATAAGAATGGCTTCCCATAAGCAAAAGTGCTTTGAAGTAATAATCTTTTGTTTGTTTTAATTTAGAAATAATGTTTTACACTTCTTGCTTTTTGGTAAAATTAAAATTAAAATTCTCTCTCCAGAGGTATGCACCGTATTTATTGTATAGTTTTCAGTGTCTCTGTCAAATGGTAGACTACCCTTGCCTTGGGTGAATGCACTCCCAATTTAAGGAAGGACAGAGATAAAATGTGTAAATTTTGGAGGCCATAAGAGTAGACAAACAGGTTTCTTTGCTACAGAACTTCTCAGAGTTTTTTTGTTTTTGTTTTTGTTTTTTTTATGTTTGCATATAACCTTTTTCTCACAGCTCACTTACTGTGTCTTATGGAACTAGTGTTCCAAGGAACATAGTTTGGGAAAGGCTTGTCTAATTCATCATTATCTCCCTGTTTCATTATGTAACTACATTACATAAAATTTTTCTCAATATAAAAATTATGTATTCAAGAATATTTTTATATTATGACTATTCTTTGGCATTATGATGGCATATGTTCTATGTTTTGGTAGTTTCTTTTATAGCCTGCCTGCTTTGTCTGCTAGTTAAAGATTTTAATAAGATTTTCTGAGTGTTTGAAAAATATTGTCATTAGGTTACTAGTCTAGAAATCACCTTGCAACATAAGTTATTATCAATATCATTATCCTTATTATATGGCTAAACTTCCTTCCATTTAATCCTTTGTAAATGTTAGATAGGGTTGGTGGAGACTTACAACCATTGCTGAAAACAATCCAAAGTAAAAAATGATTGATTAGTTGAATCAAATGTGAGTTTCTTCTATCATAGTTTCAGTATTTTTTAAAAGAACCCACTCTCTGTTTGTATAATTTAGATAGTTTTGATTTGTTTCTTCTTCTTTGTGCTCAGCTTTCACAGCCACCATTCCCATGGGAGGCTTTCTTTGTCTTATAATTTATTTTTAAGTGAGATGGTAAAACTGTTTTAGTATAATGCATTTTTTCTTCAAGTTTCCTGTAAGTAGTGTTTATGAGCAATTTCAGATTTATTCTGTTATAATGGCATTTTAAAAAGACTATTCTTAGGCATTATGATGGCTTTAGAATAAACCTAGCTAAAAATTTCATCTTTGGTCTGAAAAGGAAAGCTCTGAATGTCTTTTAACATAGTCCATCTTTCAGAGACCTTTCTATTTGGGGACAAGTTTGTCTCCTGACTATATTGAACAATAGTAATTCATGGCATTTATTCAGCATTGTGTATTTTCAAAGCAATTTGCAATCATCAATTCATTTAACCACCCAACAATCCAAGCACTCAGACGCCAATGTGACCTGACCACCACCTGAGCTCATATTAGATCCCCAAATTGCCTTCTGTGCTCACATCGTCAAGCCTCGCTTTGATTAAAAATCACCCTCGGAACAAATGAAAGGCTCGATATAAGCTATTCCCTTCACTTATTTGTCCTTTATTTGTTCATAAATGGACTAATCTATTGCCATTTCAGTGGGAGCTGTGTTCCATTTCTCCTCAGAGAGGGGTTGCCTGCATAAACACGAAATGACAAGCTGTTGTGGTGAGATCCTTTTAGGGAACTTTTTGTACTCATCCTTGAAGGTCCAACTCAGATGTTATTTTATAACTGAAATGTTCCTTAAAAGTTCTCCTTCTGTCTTCCCATGATTTAATTAATTTCTTCCTCCTGTGATTTTATACATACTTCTGTTACAGTCCTGGCCATAATTTTGGTGTAGCTCTAAGTCTAGACTTGGAATACTTGTATGGCCTGTAACCAAGGCTTATTTATGCATCTATATGTCCCCATTCCTTAGCACAGTGTCTAGAACAGGTAGGAACCCAAGAATCTTTAAATTCAAGTTTAGAACTCAGGTTTTTGAGAACTTTTTTCTGGTTGCTGTGGAAAATAGGAGAGATGCAGCCAAATCACAGGGGTTTGGGGAAGTCTCCCTGGAGGCATTGATACTTTGGCAAATTTCTCAGAATTATGAGGCATTATTTGGGTGGAGAGGATAGGAAATAGCCTGTGTTATGGATTGAATTGTGTTCCCCTCCCCCACAACCCCCAGTCCTGTGAATGTGAAATTATTTTTGTAAACATGATCTTTGAAGATGTTATTGCTGAAGATGAGGCCAAACCGGATTAGGACAGGTTCTAGTGCAATATGACTAGTGTCCCTATAAGGAGAGTAAATTTGGACAGATGCAGACAGAGCGGGCCGGTCATGTGTCAGAGATAGAATGCTGTGGATTGGGAAGCATGTTCTTGCTGACACCTTGATTTCAGACTTTCAGCCTCACAAGTGTGAGACAAAAAATTTCTGTTGTTTAAGCCAGCGAGTCTGTGGCACATTGTTATAGCAGAACTGGAAGTCCCTTCTGGACTGTCTGTCAAGAAGAGAGCAAACAGGGTATGTGAAAGCTCCGAGGGAAGAAATAATATAACACACTAGACTATGAAAAGTCCAAATCATAGTGACTGTCACATTTGGGCATCCTCTTCATCATCATCATTGCCATTATCGTCTTACAGTTACATTTGTCGAGCACTTTCTAGGTACCTGGCACTGTCCTAGGTGTCTTACAGACTTTATCTCATATAATAATCACAATAGCCAGGCAATGTAGGAACCATTAGCACCATACTTTATCAGGTGAAAAAATTTCAGGTTCAGAGAGGCTGAGAAACTTTCTCTAGTTCACGCAGCTAGCAAGTAGGATAGCCTGAATTTGAACCTTAATTTGAGTGCCTCCAAAACCCAAGCTTTTCTCTCTTTGCTGCATCCTGTCCCAAAACAGTATAGACATAGCACACTATAACTCCCGGCAGCAATGAGTTTTTGCTTCTTTTTAGAATGGGCCATGAGTAATTGGCATTAGGTGGCTGCAAATTCCAAAGATGTGCTTTTCTTAATGGCTGGAGTCTGTTCAGTGCCACAGGCGTGAGGACTGTATCTTTGTGTGTTGCCTTGTGCCACTTGGGTGGCATCTCGGACCTGCTTGCTTCTTGGAATATGTCCTGATTGTCCTGCTTTCCTTTGCTCCTTTGTCTATGAATCTGTGAGTGGTGAGCAGCCCAGAGGCTACCTTCGGTGGCACTTTTCAATTCTGTCTTGCGGCTCAGAATCCACATAGTCTCTAAAAGGCCTTCTATAGATGGGGTCCCCATTAACTGCAAATGGAGCTCTGATCACAGGAGGAATGGGGACCAGAGCTGAGACCATTATTCTCTATTCTGAGATGTCTAAATCAGACCAGAACAACTTTTTTATGTTTTCATTCCTTCCTTTGAGGCCTACACCTTGAAGGCTACCTTTCTTCTCAGGTTCCAAAAATGACTTTTTTCTAAAAATTATAAAAGGCAATGCTATTAGTACATGTTCATGCTGTTTAAGGAAGCAAAAACTTTTCAAACCTTGAGTACAATTACTTAGGGAGTGTTTAATTTAAAACAAAGTAGATTGAATTCTATTGCTTGAGGTTGAAGATGTGATATATTCCTTACAGTGCCTTAGACCACGTAGTGGCTCATTGTAAAGTCAGGGGGAACCATTTGAGACTTTCCTGGCAAAATGTAGAGTCACTTGCAATTTACATCAATCAAAGAAATCGATGAAATTTGCAAAGCTTTGTGGCTTTCTGAAGAGTAAGGTGTTACCTAAAACTCTAGCAAAGAGCTGCTTACTGTATTGAAGATTCCATTCCATCTTCTATTCCAAACACACTATGTCATAAAATTAGTTTAAGGAACAATTAATTAATCTGAAAAGGATGTAGAAGTGTGTAATGTGGGTATAAATGTATGTGTGCATTTCTATGTCATTTTTAGCTGTGGAAATGCATCTGGAGATGAAGAAGAAAACACATGGTGCTTATCATTTCTTCTTTTTCTTTTCCTTTACATTTTAATTTCCTTCAGTTGCTTACATAGCCTTGAGTAAATCTTGATCCTTGTGCAAATGAGTATTTATATTTATAAATTAATCTTACCTGATCTAACTTACATATAGTTTGTTAAAAATTCATCACTTAATGGTTATACATTTTCTTGATCTTGCATCATGAATGCTTTCATTAAATTATAAAAGCTTAGGCTAGAATACATGTGCAGTGGCAGGGCATGACAATTTGGAGCATTGAGAGTTATGATGGTCTTAACAAGGGATTTCACTCTTGGTCTTCTTTCAAGATTTTGTAAGATGTCATTATAATAAATGGTATTGAATTAAAAACAGAATACAAGGGAAATAATCCAGTGCATTAAATGGTGCCCATGTCACATTAGTGGATAGTAAACTATCAGTTGACGTTACAATATGCTATTAAGTGCCATAATACTCGTGGTATTAACTTGGACATTGTCCATATGACTAGGTAAACAAAGGCTACTTTGAAGAAGAAAAAAAATATAATAAATGTTCAAATATATACAGCCAATATATAAGATTTGGTAAATATTAACATTGGGTATAAAAGTCCCTCTTGCAACAAAACAAACTGTGTCTTTCAGAAAGTGGCAAGTGAAGGGTGGGACATGGAAGTTTCTTAGTTGGGGTGGGAAAATATTTTTTTATACTGCATCAGGGAAAATTTGATAGAATGGTTGGATTTCAGAAACGATTAAACAGAGGCAATGATAATAAGTTACAAAGAAAATATCTGAGATATATTTGTCATAATGATTAGATTCCTGCAAAATTCCCAAATTGCAGACTTCGAGTTTCAGTTATTTGGTATCTAATAAGGAAAAAATAAGATTGAGTGATAGAGGTAAGGCTAATACACTGAATGCTCTTCTATACATATTTTATGATCATTAAAATAAATCAATTAAGGCAGTACATTAAATATACATAATATTAATGCAATTTTATAGGTCTTAAAGTTAGTAAAATACTGTATTTTTACTTACATTATATAATATACAATAATATATATATAAATGTAATTACTATATACGTTTACATTTACCAATCCCTTGTCCATGGTAAATATTTTTTGGAATTTATTTTTTTTATTAGAGAAGTCATATGTTTACTGAAAAATCATGGATAAAATTCAGAGTTCCCATATACCACCTTATTATTAATGCCTTGTATTAATATGGTACATTTGTTACAATTCATGAAAGAACATTTTTATAATTATACTGTTAACTATAGTCCATTATTTACAAGAGGGTTCACTCTTTGTGTTGTGTAGTCCTATGGTTTGTTTTGTTTTTAATTTTTATTCTAGTAATATATATACAACCTAAAATTACCCCTTTTTACCCATGGTAACTATTTTAATATCTTCATCCACTGTCTTAATGAAATGCTTTTAGATGTGCTGTGCTCTGTTTCAATTATGTTATGTACAAGAAACGCATGGCTTTTCCAGCCACCATCCCACTATCTATTTAGTGGCTTCTGACTGTATCACTTGGAGTTGCTGACCTTCTGTTCCTCGGCTCTCTCCAGTGCTCCATGTCTTCCTTGTGACGTGAGTCTCAGATACCACCTTCCCAGCACTTCATGGGTAGTGTCTATTCTCCTTCTCTCTCTCTTTAAATATTTCCCAAGTCTTCATGGAGGAGAGGGTGGGAATAGAAAACCTCTTATTCACCTTCTGTCTTATTATTATTTTTATTAGGGTCCACAGCTCTCATTCTTATTATCCCCAACTTTAAGGACATTTTAACATATTTGAACCATTTCCCATAGTTACTGACCAAGTAGTTAGAAAGTAAATTCATGTATATAGTCCTTAAATTTAGAATAAAGAACTTCTGATTGACAACAGATTTAATACACCACTTGTACACTAGTAAAATAAATAAAACTAATTTATTCTCTGAAACTCATAAGTTTTAGAAAAGTTTAAACTGTGCTAGATACAATATGCTCTATTTTTCCAATATTATAGAATAACCATTATTAAATAACCAATGATATAAAAATATTTTTAAAACTATGTTGCTGATACCAAAACATAGGAGTCAATGTCTGAAATTTCTTCCATCTCTAAAGTTCCCTAATTACGAATTTCTTCCTTGCGCTCTGTATTAGTTTCCTACGACTGCTGTAGCAAAGTACTACAAACTGGATGGCTTGAAACAACAGAAATTATTGTTTAAATGCCTAAAAGCTAGAAGCACAAAATTTGTAGGGGAGACTCCTTCCTTGCTTCTTCCTGGCTTCTGGTGGTTTTCTGTCAATGTGTGGGCTTTGGTCTCTGCCTCAGTCATCACATGTTGTTCTCCACTTTGTCTCTCTGTGTCCAATTCTCCCGCTCTTATGAGGACACCAGCTATACTGGGTTAGGGATCACCCTATTCCAGTTTGGTCCTATCTTTTTTTTTTTTTTTTTTAAAGATTTTTTTATTTATTAATCCCCCCACCCCACCCCGTTGTTTTTGCACTCATTGTCTGCTCTCTGTGTCCATTCGCTGTGTGTTCTTCTCTGTCTGCTTGTGTGGCACCGGGAACCGATCCTGGAACTTTCCGGAGTGGGAGAGAGGCGCTCAATCTCTTGTGCCAGCTCAGCTCCCTGGTCTGCTGTGTCTCTTATTTTCTCTCTTCTGTATCTCTTTTTGTTGCATCATCTTGCTGCGCCAGCTCTCCGCTTGGGCCAGCTCTCCTGCGTGGGCCAGCATGCCTCATGGGCCAGCTCTCCGCGTGGGCCAGCTTGCTGCTCAGGCCAGCTTGCCTTCACCAGGAAGCCCCGGGAATCGAACCCTGGACCTCCTGTATGGTAGGCGGGAGCCCTTTCACTTGAGCCACATCTATTTCCCTGGCTTTATCTTAATTAATAACATCTTCAAAACCTCTACTTCCAAATTAATGTATTCATAGGACAGGGGTTAGGGCTTGAACATGTCTTTGGCAGGGGGGAGGCACAATACAACCCATAATACCCTCTAACTCCTGCCTTCCCTTTCCATGGTTGCACTTGCTGCCAAAGCATAAAACAATTATAGGACTCCATGGCAAAGGTGTGACCAGCAGATACTGTGGCTCCTTTGGGAAGACATTCCTAACCAAGGTCTCAGAGGTGATACCCAGAAACCACCTGGCTTCAGCTAAAACTATGTTGTCATGTTTTCCAGAAGGGTTCAGTATAAGCTGAACTTTCCACCTCACAGTTTTAAAGGGCTTGAGGCCCTATATTTATTTTTATTTTTTTATTTTTTTATTTTACCGGGAGCTCCCGGGGATCGAACCCAGGTCCCTCCATGTGGGAGACAGATGCCCAACCATTTGAGCCACATCCGCCCCGAGGCCCTATATTTTTATGTAACATTTATGTAATCTAAATACATTTTTTTAAAATAAAAAATATATTTTAAAAAAGGGCTTGAGGAAGATTAGGGCTTGTTCAAGCTTGTGAAGGAATTTATGTGTATGAGTGGAACCGCTGTGTCAATGTATTTTGGAAGAAGGCCCACCTTCTCTGCCTCAATTATTAGGAATTAAGACTATAGCAATAGGTGATTTTCGTAGTGACTGAACTGCAAAGAGGAATACTTTGAGTTTCCATAGCACTAATGTATGCATACTTTGTATCATAACATCCGCCACCTGCAGCATTTCTCTTTGCTTCATATTTAGGATTAGCATCAGCTGACAGTCAGGCTTCTGGGTTCTAGTCCCAGCAGAATACTAATTAGCTGTGTGGTTTACACAAAGGCACTTTACTCTCTGGGCTTTAGTTCCTACAAATGTAAAATGGCCTGTTCTTCATGACCTTTGAGAGAATTTACAGCTATAAATGTTTTTAATTCCATGCATTTCTGGTCTTTAGATATATATTACAATCTCCATGGAGCTACCGCATTTATAGATGACATATCTGGAACAGTACTGGTTATAATTTAGGAACTCAAGAAATGGAATTCATTTGAGGAGGAAAAAATGTATTATGGAATATAAGCTTCTTTCATAAGTTAAGGAATATCTATCATTTCCTTGCTCTTGTTAACGTTCTATTGGTGTATGGAAGGAGGGTTAATTTTGAAGATGTTTATGGTGACATCAGCCTTCTTCAGATTGAAAGATTGTCATGAGTGGATATTTGTCATAAGTGGGCTGTATGTCTATACAGATAAAGTGTAAAGAAGTATAGTAGAACCATGATAAATTTGTAAAATTTCCTCCTTAGCAGTGGAGAAAAGCTTCCCTTTCACTGTCCCCAACTCCCACACAAAAAGGAAAAAGAAATCCTCTTAAAAATAATTTCTTATTTTTTTGAGTTAATCTAAGATGAAGGATAGCTCCCCTGAGAATTTCCTCTGCCTTATTTCACTTAATTGGGGTGATGTAAATGAAGAATCATTCTGGTGAAAGGTCAAAGTGGACAGAATTTCTAGTTAAAGGGTTTTATTGATAGTGAGCACTTTTCTTTTTCTTTCTTTCTTTTTTTTTAACCAGGAGCTCTTTATTAGGTGAAACCATACTTCCCACAGACACAATTAGATATGTGGGAATACTGTTAAGAGAGAACCGATTTGCTCAGAAGTAGACAGGTAGGCATCTCTTAAGAGCAAGGGCGGTTCCTAATAGTGGAGGACAAACCAGTGTGTCAAGACCTCTTGTTGCATGTAACTATGAATCTTGTCATCCAATGAGTCAAGCCAGGGGGTCGTCATGGGCCCCGGGGGGATGGGAAGGGACGAACAGAATAGATCAAGCAGGGGGTATTTTGTGGTCAGTGGAAATGTTTTTCATTACCTTACAGTGATGGACACAGAACATGGTAAATATCATCAAAATTTATAAAAGTGTACGATCTAAAATGTAAACCATACTGTAAATCATTGACAACGTTTAGCAGCTATGTTTCGCTACCTGTATATCAGTTGTAACAATGCTACCGTCCATATACAAAAAGTTTTTAATATGGGGTGAGGAATGGGGGAGGAGGTTGGGTATATGAGAGTGTCTTGTATTCTGTGTGTGACTTTGATGTGACCTAAAACTTCTTTGAAAATTAAATGGAAAATAGTGAGACACTGGGAAGTGAGAGGGGGAAGGTGCCACGGTACAGACTGGGCACCTGATATTGCAGTGATAAAAGGCAAAATGTCAACAAAAATTTTTTTTTTAATTTTTAAAAAAAATTTTTCTCATTTTTTGAATAATCCAATCCTTTAATTTAATTTTAGTTTTAGTTTTTTTTAACTTTTCATGTATTTTATCTCTTACATTTAAACATCATTATTATTTCATTTTCCTGTTAACTGTATTTTGCTATTGTATTGGCTTCATCTTTAAAGAAGCTTTGGATCACAGAAGGGCTACAACTGGGGCAGGAGAGGATCATTGGTGGGAGGTGTCAGGGATGGGAGGTGCATGGGAGGAAGTTTACCTGAACATACATAAAAGGTATATAAAATTGTTCAAATGTTCATGGGGCATAGTCACAGTGGGTGGAGAACCACTCACTAAATGAGAGAATACTGAATTCCCATCCTGGAGAGTTCTACCATATTCTCCAAGGGAGTAGCAACAGTCCCCCAAGTGCAGGGGCAGTGTCTGGCAAAGGAGGGTGATCCACTGATGGCTTCTTGTTATTGATGACTAGCCTTATGAGTCGTTGCTCTTGAAATTGAAACTTAGCCTATTGTTATGGGGTACTTAAGGGTTGCCTCCTGAGAGCCTCCTTGTTGCTCAAATGTGGCCTCTCTCTAAGTCAAACTCAGCATATGAATGCATTACCTTCCTCCCAGCTTGGGACATGACTCCTGGGGATGAGCTTCCCTGGCAATGAGGGATTACTAACAAGTGCCAATGGGCAATATGACTGGAACAAGACCTCAATTAAAAGGGGAAAAAGGTAAAGGCAAATGAGTTCATATAGCTAAGAGACTTCAAAGTGAGTCAGGAGGTCATCCCAGAGGTAACGCTTATGCATGTTTCAGTGGGACCTCATAGGCTTCCAATGTGGATATCACACCAAATGGAGGGGTTCCTGAGGGCTCTGGAGACACCCAGGTCCTATATCAGGGCAGATAGCCCCAGAGTTTCGTGCCTTGTCAGTGGGCCCTACTTTGGAATCCTTGCTTCTGAGAGTGACAGAGTTGGACCCAAATATGTCTTCCCTGCACATGGTCCATCTGTCCCTTCTATTCAAACCTACATGTGGTGCCAGAGTTTGTAGGTGTACTTCCAGAGACCAGAGTCTTTGGGCTGTCCATGTGCCAGCTGGGCCTGGAATCTCGGTGGAGATGCAACTCCTGCTCTACAGCTCAATGGACTCACCCTGGACACCTGGTGGGGAGATGATGATGGACAACGGCCATCCCAGGGAATGGAGAGAGTCTGCAGCTGTGGGCAGGATCGTTCCATCCATCTTATCCATGGGATATAAGCCCCCTCTCACTTGGAGGTGGAGTGGACATCACCATCTCAGACTCTTCAGGATTGGGGGAAGAGCTATGGACTGGAGTGGACTTACTGGTGTTCTGTTATAGACATACTGTGATTCATGCAATGGAAGTAATTACAACATTAATGTGGAGCCAGTGGCCACCGGACCCTTTGGGGGCAGGGAGAGGGAAAAGCAGTTGTAATACAGGGGCTTTTTCGGGACTTGGGAATTGTACTGAGTGACATTGCAACAACGGATATAGGCCATTTTATATCATCACATAACATGCAGAACTGTGTGGGAGAGAGTGTGGCCTACCATGTGAACTATGGTCCATGCTTAGTGGCAAAGCCCCAAGATGTGTATATCTATTGCGGGTGATGTGCCACACTAATGAAGGATGTTTATGTGGGAGGTTGTGGGAGGTGTGGGAGGTGGGGCATATGGGAATCCCTACAGTTTTTGTGTGATATTTATGTAATCTAAGTATCTTTTAAAAAATTATTATTAAAAAAAATTAAAAATAAAAAAAAAGTTCATTTTCAGTAGAGGAAGTCTCCAGAATGTGTTACTACTAATCTTTTGAGCCATTAGAGGTATTCATATGATAAAATGTTAATGTTTCTCTTCCAATTTAAGTGCATTTCTGAACATACCTCAAAGCCAACCCATGCTGGGTTGAAATGAGGAATGTGATTGGATTTGATTTTAATAGAACATAACATTGATGGAATTGAGATTGACCTCATTATGATTCTCAATTCCATATGAGATCTTTGCTTTAGGCATTAAAGAGCATATGGTAATAACTTTTTTTAAAAGCTTTGCTGTTAAAGATTTAGTGGAAAGATTATCTGGAATACTTTTTATCAAATATCTTATTTAAATAAGAGAAATTCTTTAAAGCATTAGCATTAAAAATTCACAGAACCCATGAAATTAAAGATAGAAAAATCTTTTAGGTTATCTTTTTCTCTCCGAGAAAAGGATTACCTCAGAAGAGAAAAGCTATGAAAATGGAAAATAATAGCTGCAACAACTATAATATCAACATTATAGATAAGAGGGAAGAATGTGTGCAAATAGGTTAGAGAACTAAAATATTAAGTTATATGTCTGAAACATTTACAATTAAATAACCAGTGATTTTTGTTATTTTTAAGTCTAAGTGATTTTGAGGCCTTTTTGTCACAAATAAACAGCTGAAATTCAAATTTGATTGAAAATTCTCAGTAGAAATTCTCTCTTTGCAGTATTTTAACACGCTCCCTTTTTGTATAAGAATTCTCAATGTAGAATTCTGTTTAAGCACACATATATGATATTTTCATTTTGCTATATAATATGCACACAGATTGAAATGACTTTTAGTCCATATTAGAAAGGAATTATCTGTGAATTCATAAATAGAATTCTGCTTCTGATTTTATTTTCAAGAATCCGTGAGCTGTCATTCTACTGGCTAGAAGATAAATGGGTTAGGGAACAAACTTTAAATTTGTCAACTTAGAATGTCACTGATGCTTTCTCTTTAAAAGATCTCTTTTGAATGACTCAGTATGTTTCAGGAAAATATTCAGTCTTTTAGATATTCCCTACCATAACCCTGTTCCTCTCCAGCAGGGGGTGTGTGGCTTTGTTTCTTGTTGTGGGGGTATATTTCATCTCACACTGGCTGGTATGGTCTGTTTCTGGGGCTGGCAACTGGTAAGGTTTGACTGGTTGTACCGATAGGACATTTGGATGGTGTGCTGTCACTCATAATTGGAATCTGCAGTCCCAACAAAGTGTCACCAATCTTGACAATCCATATTCCCTAGCCTTTTCACACCCCTTGTTCAATATTAAGATTGATTTTACAAATTGTATTTGAGTTGATGCTAAGAGTCAAGGCATCTTAGCTCTGGAAAGGGAAAAACTCAAGGGGCTAATGTGGAATGGATGGTGGTAATGGAAGTACAATAATGTGAATTTAATTAATGTCACTGAATTGGATGCTAAAAGTGGTGAAAATGGGAAAGTTTATGTATGTGATTGTGTGTATAATCACAATGTAAATAAACAAACAAACAAATAAATAAAGTGGATGGCTCTGATAGCTGCAGTAAACTTGCAGGTCCCAGTAAATTATGACCAAGTGATAACCAGGTCTTATATAATTTGCCCTGACTGTCTCTCCAATATCATCTTGTCCTCCTCACTCCCTGCTGCTCACATAAAAGATGTAGAGAGAGAAATCTACCAGTAGTGTGAGGCATAAAGGGAATTCAAATTCAGGTCTGACTGCAAAGCCCATCTTTGGACCCTAAGCTATACTGCCTACTGCTGTAGTGCAAATTGTGTTACTTACTTCTAATAGTTTGCATTGTTTTTCTCTTTGTGCTACACAGGATAAGCATATTATGCATATAATTAGAAGCAGATTTCTTTCCCTACATCTTATGTGAGAACAGAACTACATCTACATATTCATTTTTCTTAAAAGCTCATAAAAGGGGTTGTTGGATTGTGTCTCTTAATAGTGAAGCTAGAAATGTCATATCCACACAGGTAAGGAAATAATTTTCATAAACAATCCAAAGAGATGGAAACATTTTTAGGTATTAACAGTTTTCTGCAACTTTCAAAAATATGAAATTTCTTAAGATATTATGCTGTCTTCCAATTGGGAGCCACCATTGTGATGTAATATTCTATTTCATTGGATGAAAAGTTCAGATAGAGGATATAGGGTTACTAAAGAATAATCAGAGACTTTACTGATAAATTAACACGAGTTTATTTGGTTTTGGCCAGAGCTCCATGTCCTCTCCTTGGTCATGTTTGTACACTGTAACACATCTGCCCAAGATAGCATAGGTAACTCCATCAAATGGATTTTATCACTCTCCTTATAATGAGGGATATTTTTTGTTCCTCTACTTGATATAGTTCTTTAGAATACTTCTGATTGAATATGTCTTATTTTATGGATGAATGGAGGAAAAATATGAGATTTTTCTTTCCATCAAATTTCCAACCTATGCATACTTTGCTTCAACAACTTATGCAATGAGAGGTGGAAAGCCTGAGAAGTTGCTAGGTTGAACATTTCTATTGATTGATTCACAAAGGACAGAATAGACTGCCTGAAGGCATAGAAATTAGAAAATGAAGCCAAATCAGAAACACAAAGCAAAAAAAAAAGCCTGAAGCAAATTAATCATGACAAAACCTGTATAAAATCTGGGGAAAAGTTGCTATACATTGAAACTTCAATAAACAAACTTATTTTGTATTTTACTAGGATGGAAGACTTCATTGCAAACAGATTCTAGATGTAAAACAAAGTTTCCAGATATGTAAGATGGCCTAGCCTTCATAAGGAAAGATTGACTTTGAGAGAGATCAATAGTAATTGAAATACCATTTTCAAATAGTCTACAGTTTGAAGAGAACATTTACCAAAACATTGTTATTGTAGGATCAGAAAAGTGAGCATTTTTCTTTTCCTTAGAATAAAACATTGGCTGCTCTTATTTAAATGACCATAATTCTCCTAAAATGAAATGCTTATGTTCAGTAAGATTGTAATAGTTTGGACTTAATTCTTGACTGAGAAACTTCAGCAATTTTTAATGCAGAAGTGCTATGTTGATTAATAAGAGGTATTCTATCTATTAAAAAACAAACTGTCTTTTTTTTTATTACCTTCTGTTTTAGATAGAATTTTTTCATTAGTAGAAGCAGTTTATTAGGAATCACTTAACCTTGTAACTATTGATTAAATGTATTGATTAAATGGTAAAGAATATTAGATTTGCTTTTTTGCTTTTCTTTGCATTTCCTGGTGTAAAAGCCAACTGCTAAATTATTAGTGGCATGCCCCAAAATTCAAAAGCTTGTCTTTGTGATCTCTTGATTCTTCTTCTCACAACTGGTAACGTTTAATATAATTGGAGATTATTTGTGAAGTAAGAGACACAGATGCATTTATACATAGGACAAAGCAATGTACATCTGTCTCCCATGATAATAATGTGCACCAGAAAACAGGTGAAATATTATGAAGTAGAATTTGCTAAGATGCATATTTTATGTAGTGGGGATAATGATATCTAAAATTCTAAGAAAACATCTTTAGTATTTCTAAAGACTGAGGCAGAAAACTGGAGATTTGGGGAGCATGGTAGTAGGTTTCATTGCTTCTTTGAGTAAATGGCATAGACAATGGAAAAAAGAGAGGAAGAACTGAGAAATAAATGGTTGGCTACAAAGATAACATCAATGACCCAAATTTCTATTTCTGATCTTTGGCTTTTGTCACTAAATTGGTCTCTGGGTAAGGATCAAAACAATGTGGAGACAGATTCCTTCTTTTACAGTAACCCTGTATTTTAGTTTCCTCGCTGTTAAAACAAATACCATGTAGTGGTTTGGCTTAAACAATGGGAATTTATTGATTCATGGTTTTGAGACTAGGAGAAGTCTAAAATTAAAACATCATCAAGATGATACTTTCTCCCAGAAGATTGTGGCATTCTGAGGTTGGCTGCCGGTGACTCTTGTTTCTTGGCTTTTCTGTCACATGGGAATGCACATGGAGCCTCTCCTGGCTTCTCTGAGTTTTGTTGACTTCCTGCTTCTCCTGTGGCTTACTTTCAGTGTGTCTAAATTTGGTTTGCTTATAAAGGACTCCAGCAATAGGATTAAGACCCATCCTGATTCAGTTGGTTCAAACCCACAAAATGGATTAAGATTAAGAACATATTTTTCTGGATACATAACTCCAAGCCACCAAATACTGTAATAATATTTCTAAAGATAGACTGAAGCTGCATCAAAAGGTAGAGTCCCTTATTTCTCAGCAATGTTGAAACCAATGGACTTCTTGGTGAGAGAACTTTAAAGAGAGTTCAGCTATAAGTGATTCTGCTCCTCAGACTGAGTGATTTCAATTGCCTTATCTTCAAGTTCACTGATTTGTTTCTTCTGCCAGTTCCAATCTGCTGTTGAACCCCTCTAGGGATTTGTAAATTTCCTTTATTGTGGTATTCAGCTATATTTTGTTCCTTTTCATAATTTCTGTATCTCTAATTGCTCTTCTTTTTGTATTCATCTATTGTTTTCCGGATTTTCTTTAGTTCTTTGTCCACGTTGTCCTTTTGCTCTTTGAACATATTTAGGACCATGATTTTTTTTTGTTTTTTTTAAAAAGATTTATTTTTAAATTTTATTTATGCCCCCTCCCCCGCCTCCCTGCTGCTGGTGCTCGCTGTCTGCTCTCTCTGTCCATTTGCTGCGTGTTCTTCTGTGTCTGCTTGTCTTCTCTTCTCGTCTTGTCTTTAGGACGCACCGGGAACTGATCCTGGGACCTTCCGACATGGGAGAGAGGCACTCAATCGCTTAAGCCACCTCAGCTCCCTGGTTTGTTGTGTCTCTCATTGTCTTTTTCCTCTGTGTCTCTTTTTTTGATCATTTTGTTGCGTCAGCTCTCTGTGCAGGCCAGCTCTCTGTGCAGGCCAGCTTGCCTTTACCAGGAGGCCCCGGGAATCGAACCCGGGACCTCTCATGTGGTAGATGGGAGCCCAATCGCTTGAGCCACATCCACTTCCCAGGACCATGTTTTAAAGTCTTTTCCTGGTGTGTCCCAGGTCTGGTCCTCCTCACTAATAGTTTCTAATGCTTTAATCTTCTCCTTTGCCTGGGCTATCAATTCCTGTTTCATAATCTTTTTTTTCAACCTGGACATTTTGGTGTTTTTTTTTAACATTTATCTTTGGAATTTAGACTCTGTGGCATCTGTTCCTTAGTCTTATATCCAGCTAGTGTTATGACAGCTTTCCTTGAATGCCAGGAGCTAAGAAAATTAAATAAAGAAGAAGAGAACACCTTTCTCAATCTTTGCAGATTGACCTGTATGAGTGCCATCTTTCAAGGCTTGTCCATATAATGCGTTTAGAGAATAGCTCCAGGCCAAAGAATAGGGGCTTCCTGATCCTTTCTGCACATGTGTCTTGTCTTGGCCATGCACTTGTGACCCTAGGAATTTTGCCCATTTACATTACAAATGTCCCCTCTTCTCTAGATAAGCTGTTTCTCAAGATCCCTGCAGCTGTATGTCCTACAAACAGCAATCCCTTGCACCCGGCATTACAACGTTACTGCTTTCCCACAGCATTCTGTAGGAGAGCTCTGTGAAATGCCTTCTGTGTTCAGGGCAAGTCCCTCAGGCCACCACCATACAAATTAGGCAACATACATGCTTCCAGTATGTATATGATGGTCACTCTGCTTGCTCCAGAACCAGGATGAGGAATCTGTACTGGGAGAATGAACTGGCCCCATACTGAGGTGATGAGGAGTGGGAGGGGCCAACCAAGGCACCACAAGTTCCTGAGCTAAGTAGGCTTTTTCTCTATTCAGCACTCACCCTGTTACTGGAGTCCTTTAATGGTGTTCAGGAACTCTTAGAAAGATGTTTCTGCCAGTTTTGGCTGGTTATTCAGACCTTTTAATAGGGGTACAAAGCATCTCACTCCAACATCTTGATCACCATCGGACTTCAACAGTCTTTCTTTTAACTCTGCAACTTCAGCAACTCTTCCCAGAACTTTCAACTTAGTTTTTTTTTTAATTTATCACTCAACTGTTATTGATTCTTTTTACAATATTTAATCATATTTGTATAATTTGAATTAAAAGTACAAGGAATAAATGGGTTTGAGAACAAATACAACTGACTCATTGTAGGTACACAATTCAGCTGGTGAATGAAGATGCTCCTGATGAAAGAGTAGCCGTGAGCTTGATTATTCAGCATCCCATGAATATCAGTCATTGTGTTTAAAGGAAGAAATGGCTAGTAACCATTAACACAGTAATTCAGATAAATGGTGGTCAGTTAAAGGAGCTTCTAGTGTTTAGTTTCCTTGATTATAAACTCTTTGGATGAAGTGATTGTGTCTGATGCATCTTTATATTTCATGTTTCTCTAGCACAATACCTGGCACACAATAGACATAAGCATTTGTTTCTTCATTTAAATTAACACATTTACAACATATAATCAGCTCAATGGAAACTGTTCTCTCTAAGTGGATGAGAAGCAGCTGTATTCTATTTTCTTTTCTCCATGCTCACTGAGTAATAAGACAGTATTAAAATCCTGTTTGTGTTTCATTTTGATTGCCATTTGGCCAGCTTGAGCCTGAGAAATTTATAAACAGTGTTTGAAAGGACCAATTTATGCTGAAAGCTTTGGAATTATCTTAGCACCATCATGAAGGCTCTGCAAATTGCAATTACAGTCATAGAAATGCTAGATATCCAATGAATCAAGTGACATTTGGTATACAACGTCAAAACATATTTGGATTACTCCCCTAAACACAAACATTGAAAAGAGTTGGCCATTAATGGATTATAGGATTTTTACATGATATTTACTTTCTATAAAAATTTATATGTATTTTATGAAAGTAGTACATATTCATAGTTTTAAAAGTCAAAGAGTAATTCAAGACTCACTACTTTTTTAAAAGCAGTTTTATTGAGATATATTCGCATACCATTAAAAAGCTCTCTCCTGACTCACCACTCCCATTCCTCTGTCCCTCTTCTCTAGACTAGAACTAATTTTAGTCCTTTGATAGTTCTTTCTTGTATGTGTTTCTATATTTCTAAGTATTTTGCTCTCTTGCTGTTTTCTGATATTTCTATTCCAGTTACGATCTGTGGTCTCTAACTTTATGTCTGCTTCAACCCCTTGTTTTATACATCCTTTCTCTCTGTTATCCTTCCAAAACTTAAGGTCACTTGTTTTCATTAAATCAATATTTAGTACTTATATAACTATAAATATTGATCACACATAGGTGATTTCTTTTATGACTTTTTTTGTAACCCATAATTGTTTCATTTTTCGCAGGTGCTTATTTTACTTGTTACTATCACTAATTCAGTGCAAAGCTCCTGAGACAACTTATAGACTCCCCTCAAAAAGGTCAAACCCATGACAGCATCTATCAGTTCTATTTTCTCATAAGAGACACTTCTGATAGGCCAAGAGCTCCCTACCCCAGTCTGGGTCGGTTGCCCCTATGTTGGCAGCACAGTTGTTGCTCTGGACTTCTCTTCACATTCATCCTGGGAAGTACCTCTGCCTCTCTTATATGATCTGCTGTTTTCTGAATCTCATGTCAGTTTCTTGTGGAGAACAAATTCCAGTAGCTTCTTGAGAAAAACTTCTTGAGGGATAAATTCCATGATATCTTGAATGTCTCAAGAACTTTTCTTCCACCCCCACACTTAATAGATCATATAGCATGTTATAGAATTCTAGGGAGAAAAAAATTGCCCCTCAAAAATTTGAACGCAATTCCCCTTTCTATTCTAGTCTAGCTTCAATAATTTTATTAGAATTATGATAACTTTCACATTATCTGCCTGGTATCTGTCTGATCTAAAAATTTTCAGCTTTTTTCTTTCTACTTACCTGATGTTTAGAATATTCACAATTTTGCATCTTGGTGTTGGTGATTTCCTTTTCATTTGTTATGTGCATTTGACCTACTCTTTTAATCTAGAAATGCATGTCTTTCCATATTGGAAAAAATTTCTCTATTATTTCTTTGATCATTTTTGACCCTCTGTTTTCTCTATTTTCTCTGTAATCCCAATATATGAGATATTGATTTTCCTGATTCTTTGCTATATTTATATTTTTTACTTCTTGCTTCCAATCTCTTTGTTTAATTTTAATAATTTCGGAGAGATTTATTCAACCTTTTTATTTGATTATTTTCAACAATCATTTTAATTTCTAAAAGTTCTTCCCTATTTTCTAAATGTTTCTATTTATAGTTTCCTGATGATATTACATAGATTCAATATATGCAATATCTTCCCTTCTTTTATGTCTGAGGATACACATACTCATACATACTTATTTAGTTTCTTTTTCTTGCATTGTCTCTGTCTCTTCCAAGTATTTTTACTGCTTATTATAGTCTGTCTTGTGTATTAGAGGCATTCCACAAATGTAGTCCTTGACTGCCCAAAAGCTAATGGGTATCTGTGTATGTGTGTGTGTGTGCATGTGCGTGTATGAAGAGACCTATCTTTGGGTAAATGAGCAGAGACCAGCTATTTTTTTTGGAGAATCTCCGAGTGTCACTCAGGATCTGTAGCTCTTTTCTCTTGGATCAGCACAAGTACTTTTCCTTCAGAAAAATATCCTCAGTGCTCATTCAATATGGGAGAAGTATACTTAACGCCCCTGCTTCACCCTCATCCTCAGCTGAAATTCCTGAATCTTTCCAGAAAGTAAATTTCCTGTCTTTTCCTAGGGTAGGGAAAGGGCAATTAGATCCAAGAGTCTGATTTTCCTTATATGGACTTGAAAACAGTTCTGCTTTCAGTCCTACCCTGCACCCTGGACTTCAGAGGTCCCTGTTAACTAATTACGAGGCCTAGCGGGGAATGTCTATCTGAACTTGGCTTTCATCCCATTGGCAAATCCACTTCCCCTACCCCAGGCAGTGAAGTTTCTCTGACTACCTCAGTAACAATTCTTCCTGCCACTTGCCTTCTTTCAAAATTTGGATGCCATCTCTTGTCTGCTCATGTTTCATCTCCTGCTCTCTCTGCATTTCTGTGTTCATACTTGATTTCTTTATTTTCATTTTAGTGAGATTGAGGGAGGTAATGGAATAAAGATGAGAGATTTTTCTTCCATTATTAAGAGGAAACTGCTCAATATTTGCTTTTTAAATGTTAAATGGGTCAAATGGTAAACTGTTATTGATTTATTTATCAGTTCTGACCTTTTGTTAACAGTATTTTGCTTTGGATGTTACTTTGTCAAATCCATACCCTTAAAACCACTAGACTCATTTATCATTTATTTTCAGAATGTGAAAAGTAAACAATCTAAGAACTGCCATAAAATGAAAACAGCAAATATGTATACTGTCACTTTCAAATATTGTACTTTAGCTTGTATTATTAATTAAGCTTCTTTGCTTTTATCTTTTCTATAATAAGATGTTTTAATGCACATCTGACTTGCTATCTTTCTCATAGTATTTGCATTTAATGTTTTGTTTTCTTTACCTAAATTACCTTTTAAAATAATCCCTTTAGCCAAGATTAGAAGTAGTTTATTACTTATTTTGAGTCAATGAGATTTCATGTGTATAAATAGTATATTTCAGTTATGTGGCCAGATTACTTCTGTATACATGTTTGAATATTTTTTCTACAAACGTAATTGTCAATTGAAATATATTACTTTCCTTTGCAGATGAAATATATTAAGGGTCTATTCTTTTTAAATAATTTATGAATATAAATCTGTGCTTATAACTTTATGATGCCTTCAAGTATGCAACATTGTCAGTGGAAGAATTATGGTGGGAGTTTGTTTTTATGCTGCTAATAAAATGAAACAGCATTAGGTAGGAACACATTTTAAAATGATAGTTAAATAGGAAGCCACTAAATTGTGTTTGTGTTCAAATTTAAACAAAAAGCAATATTTATCCAGCATTCCCTGAAGCAACCATCCCCAATGAAGTTTTTATTGACCTTAGCAAAAATGATGACAGTCATATTCTTAAGCAGAATAAATTCCTGGAAAAATTGACAGCTTCACTTCAGTAGCCAGTTTTGCTATTCTGTTTTAACAAGTCGGATTTTGGCTTAAGCTAAACTCAATTGATGATTTAATTGTCACTTGACTTAAGCAGGAATTTAATCTATACTGTGTAGGAAAACTAAACTAAGGGTTTTCACTACTTTTTCTCAATTGAACTAGTTCAACACAAAAATGACTTGAAAAGTCCTGACCTCAGTACCAAATAGTAAGAACCAAAGGCAGTGTGGTAGGATGAAAATGGTCCCCAAGTCTACATCCTGACTTCCATATATGGAAAAAAAGGACTTTGCCGATGTGAATAACTTAAAGGTCTTGAAATGGGAAGATTATCCTGGATTATCCAGGTGGGCCCAATGATGTAATCACAGTATCTACAGGAGGAAGGGAGAGGGAGATATGACTATAGAAGAGAAGGCAATGTGGTGACAGAAGCAGAGAGAGGCTTGAAGATGCTATCCTGTCACCTTTGAAAATGCAGGAACGGACCATGAACCAAGGAATGCAGCTCTAGAAGCTGGAAAAAGAAAAGGAAATGGTTCTCTCCTAAACCCTTCAGAGGCAGCATGGCCCTGCTGACACCCTGAATTTAGCCCAGCAGAACTGATTTTGGGCTTCTAAACTCCAAAAGTGTACGACAATAAAATTGTGTTGTTTAAGCCACTAAGGTTGTAGTAATTTACAGGGGAAATAGAAAACTAATACTGGCAGTCCTCCCTCCTCACCCCCATCACTACAAAACAAAACAAAACAAAAGCAAAAATATAGAAAGAAAAAAAGTGCCACATGTCCCTTCATCTGTAACCCAGATCCACGCCCAAGAAGATTCTGATGGAATGATTTGCAAAGTGTTTCAGGTTCCACCATTTTTGTAGAAAGGTTTCTGAGGGGATTTTTCGCTAGGTGAAATATTGAGTGAAATGGTTTGTGAAAGTTTTAAGATAGCCAAGCTTGGAATTATCCTTAGGTTCAGCAGAAGAACAATGTTGTTTTAATCCCTTCTGAAGTTTTCCTTTTTATACCCTGTTCTCTAGGGGGCAATGAAGTGAACTATTTAACAGTAATTATAAAGAAACTTTTGGCTAATTTTTTCCTTTACTTTTTCAGAGTTGTCTATGGCAGGTTTTTGCCCCCTATGGGTAATCCAGAAAGAAAATGAGAAACATATGTATGATTTTTATGAAGATTCATGGGGAGAGGTTGAACTGTAAAACGCTTTATGAAGACATGAGCTCAAAAATTGACTACTTATAATTTGTATACAATATGCATATATCAAAGCAAACACAGTTATCAATTCTTTTGCATATTACATAAACTTCTTTACCAATTATCTCTTGCTACATAACAAACCACCCCAAAACTTACTAGCTTAAAATAGCACCCATTTATTTGCTCATAATTCTGTAGCTTGTGCTGGGCTCAGCTGTTTGGTCCTTTTGCTGCTCCTGCCTATCCTGTCTGGGCTCACACAATAAGCTGTAGTCATTTGAACACTCAGCTCAGAAAGGGCGGGCCAAAATGATCTCACGCACGTGCCTGAATGTCATGCTAGTTGTTGGCTCTGGTGCCCTGGTTCTCTATACCACCTCTCCTTTTCCAATAGGCTGAACTGGGTTTTTCCAGATGATGGTGGAAACTTTCTAAGAGGGCAAAACAGACATCTATAGGTCTCTAAAACCCAAGTTTATAAAGTCAGTGTCACTTCTATTACATTCTCTGGTAAAAACAAATCACAAGGTCAGTCCAGTTTCAGAGGGTGGAGAAAGAGATTCCACTTCTTAATGGGCAGAGTGGTAAAATCACAGTGCAAAGGACATGGATGGTGTGATACACGAGGGGCCATCACTGTCATCATCTAACACCCATCTCTAAAGCACATGGTCTCCACTTTTTAGCTTCCAGATTTTCTCTTAAGTGATGATGACGAATGATGGCCAATAGAAGGCATGGGGAGAGGACTGGGAAAAACAAACTACCTGAATGATTTGAGGGCGTCTATAATGGATGTTTGCTTCTTATTGGGGTTGCTTTTTTCACCACCTTTCTTCAGATATAGTATTTGGATACAGAAAATGCTGTGTGATTGTTCAAATTGTTTTCCACAAATATATTGAAATTACAGTTATTTGATCTCTGGTTCCATGTGTTTGTGGAGGGAAAGTGGTTAGTTCTACTGCTTGGGGAAACAGGCAGTGAAATGGATAATGGAACAGCTGGGAAATTGCTGTAGGGCAGTGGTTCTCAACTGGATTGCAACTTAGGTTACCTGGGGAGCTTGGAAAAATGTTGATGCACAAACCCTATCCCAGACCAGTTACAT
This sequence comes from Cabassous unicinctus, assembly GCA_029593785.1. Classification (NCBI taxonomy): domain Eukaryota; kingdom Metazoa; phylum Chordata; class Mammalia; order Cingulata; family Chlamyphoridae; genus Cabassous; species Cabassous unicinctus. The sequence goes on from JAQZBX010014637.1 coordinate 27,768, forward strand.
TAGAACATCTAGGTATCCATATCCTATGAAAGATTCCGAGTTTTTTACATTTTTTACATTTTCCTAATGCATACCTAGGATCTAGGACCATTCACTGCTTAAGGGTTAGAGATTGGGAGGAATGGTTTCAAATAATGAGGTTTGGATATATACTATAGAAAGGTTGGGTTTTGGCAGAGCTGATAAATTGGCAGTGCCTCAAGGTGAAAAAATTACTAGCCTTTCCATTCGATTTCTTATTGGAGAAAGTGTCCTAATTTTCTGATGGTGCTCCTATTTTTTTTTAATATATTTGTAGAGGGCAAAATAGGATCCATGAGAACATATATTTTGAATCAACATAAGTAACTGAAACTCTGATAGTGGACTGCCAAGAGATAAAATACTGATAAAAGAAATTTTATATACCAAATGCATTTTTATATCTCTATTTAAAATGACAAAATTAATAACTAGAGATTTGTAATTTGCACTCTCTTTCCCCCGCAGAATCATTCTTAACTCATTTATGGCTACAGTTGAAACTATATTCCTTAAAAGTGGGTAAGACTTTTCAAGGGAGCAAGAGGCTATGCTACTTTCTTTTAATCATTCTTAAATATATTACCCCCAGGAAATGGAGAAATACACCTAACTGTATGCAAACAATTGGTCCAGTTGCAGTATTTTGTACGGAAGAGAACTGTTACCCATTGTAGTTGGGAAATTACAAGGCTCTAGAGCAGGGGTTCTTAACCTTTTTTGTTCCATGGACCCCTTCGCCAGTCAGGTGAAAACCATGGACGCTTACTAAGTCCACACTATACCATTATTATTTAATAAATATCTCACACCCATACCAACACATCCCCACAAGAATAATGTTTTCTTGAATTTCAGTTCAAGCTCAGGGATCCCTGGTTAAGAAACCCTGCTCTCAAGTAATTTGGGATGAATAGAAATGTAGTTTGTATATTAATGACACTGCAATTTTGCTTGTTACTAGCAAAGCTCCTTCTCACTAATATTTTCCAGAGTGAACTGAGTAAGTGTTTGTATCAGGTCACTCACAAAGTACAGGAATAAGGAGACTATTCATTTGTTGACCCTCTAAAGTAGCCGATTAAAAACTGTCTTGATGGCCTAACGTTGTCGTTCCAAATCAAGCCTTGATTGTAGTGTGCAGAGTAATCTGATACTGTACCTGAACTGAAAGATTAATGTGTCAGTCTGGGCGAAACCATCAAGTAGGTAATATTTTTTTTTCCTTAAAAAAGTAATTACTGGTAGAGTAAAGAATATGCTTAGGCATCCAGAGATTTAAGATGACATGAAATCTTTGGAGTTACAGTTATAAAAGTTGATTTATTCCAGAGGTTCCAGAAAAGCAGTTCAATGAAAACATCTCTGTATGTTGAGCCTGTTTGCTTCAACACGAGCCTCTGTGATAGAAAAATCAGTCTTGAGATTAAAAACTCCATCTCAGGAAAACACTTTATGTTAAGGCTCAGGATTAAAAAAAAAAAAAATTAGTTCCTTTGATCATGAGGCTAAATCTAAACTAATCTGCAGCAACAGGCCTGTTCTGTTTAAGGATTCCTAGTCCTTTGAGGTGAGGTGTGTGCTGTGTGTAATAAAGATTATGTGACCGATTACTTTTCACATACTGACAGCTCCCTGTGGTGTCTTTTATGTGGGTGGGGGTACATTATATTAAAGTTCTGTCTTTCTGTGTAGTGGCCATCTGCTCTTAAAAAGGTTGTAGTAAACATTCTTGGAATAGTGTAAAGGACCCAAAGCAGAAAGCAGAAACTCATGGGATTGATTGGCATGTAAACCGAGGAGTTCAGGGAACAGTAATGAAGAGGGGGAGGATGGAGCCTCAGGCAAGTTAATATTTCTGCTCAGTTGTATTTGTCAAGAATTACACTGAAATTTAATTCTGAATGTGGCCGAAGTGTTAAATCCTGAAGTAAAGCTGGTGAGTAAACAAGATCAAGGGAGAGCCTCTCTTTGCTGTGATGTTTATACACAAATGAGTGTTATAAACTTATTTTATTTCCTTAATTGATTTCAGGGAGGAATCTTGCTTAGTAAATGTGGGAAAAGAAATGTTTATACCAAAGCATCAGTGTAGTAACGTAAATTTATTAGAGGTCTGCAAAGTAATTCTACTACATGGAGATCTATATGGAACTATAGTGCAGTATTATTTCAATTATGAACTTGCAAGTGTATGGTTGGAATAAATTGCAATCTTTCTAGAAACTTATGCTAAAGTTTGCTTTCCAAATAACAAAAAAGTAAACATTTTGTATGTCAATATCAAATACAGTTAAACATGGAGATTTGATAAGACAATACTGAAACCTTTATCAGTTTTTAAATATCTCTAGTACAATAACATGACTTTCTGTTGCCTTTATACAAAGTTGGCATATTCTTTCACTTGAATATTTCTCCTTTACTTTCTCCTTCAACTTGAGGTCACCTGGTTTTCTCTCCTTCAGTCATTATTCTATTCTATACAGGCTATCTTTGGACTGTCTTGACTATTCTTTTGGTTTTAAATTCAAGAATTCCCAAGTCTTCTATTTTAGATTCACCATGTTTAAAATGATCTACTTTTAAAAAATATCTTTAAGTTTTCTTTTCTTCCTCTCAGTAGATGGAATCATAATTCCCATGTATAGGCTAGCTGGGAATCCACGTGTCATCATGCCTTCTCCCTCCACCTCAATATCCAGTCATCTAGTCCTATCGGTGCTCAATACTTCTTACTTTCATTGCCAAAAGTCTCATGTCAGGTCCTTTCTCATTTTTCACCTGAAAATTGCAGCAGCTGTCTAACAAGTTTGTTCGCCTCCAGTATCTCACCACTTACTGGGAAAACATCCAAATTCCCTGGCACTGCATTCATAGCCTTGTACAGTGTGGCCCCTGCCAGCCCAGGCTTTCATCAGTTTTCTGCCTCTCTCCCCAGGCCCTCCTCGCTTACTTGTTCTCTGCTGATAATGAACTTCTAGGAGTTCCCTGACTCTATCATCTCCGTTGCCTTTGCACATCCTTCTCCCTTTTCTTGAAATGCCCTCCCTGTTTTGGTTGTTCACGTTGAACATTCCTGTTCATCTTTCTGTGTCTCCAGTCTCATTTCTTTTCCACATAACTTGTACTAGTGACAGTCCCTGAAAGATTCCTCTTGTGTGGCTTGTGCCCTTTGAACAGATACTATTTTGACACGAAACTTTCTGCAAAGCAGTTAAGCTTGGTAAAATGCCACTTGGGAATTAGGATGAGGCTTTGAGAATCAAAATTCAGTGGCCCTGTAAAGAACGGGGAATTGTTAACAATGGTGCTATTTCTCCAAGGCTGACATACTCGAAAGGTGCACTGTCCATTCAAGGGTCTGAGTTCATGAATGTAGGGAGTGGGGTCTTCATCATGGTGGTTACAGCGTACAAGGGAAACCAATTCAAGGTGGGTAGTGCATTCTGTCTCAGGAAGCCAGAAAGGTAAAAACCTCTGAAGATCAAAGCTAGCATACAAAATGCAAAGGCTATGGTCAATGTCAGTGTGAGGGTTGAGGGCAATGAGATTAAAGCTGAGCTATGAGACAGGAAGAAGTGGAACTGAATAGGAGCAGAGCAGGAAAAGAGCAAGGAGGTTGCTGTGCCATTGTCAGCAATATTTGTGAAATGTCCTTAGCTTGTCACTTTATTTGGAGGGTCCATGGAGGCATGGGACAGGGGCATGTTGGACTGACACTGGTCACTGATACACAACAATCTCAGGTGTCACCTTTCCAAACCCAGATTAAAATGAAGTTCAGTAACTCCTGCTTCGTCATCTCTAAATGATTGTGACTGGCCTGGGAATTTATCTCTAAGATACCTTTCAGATCTACTCTGCCACAACTCTATTTTTATTTTTATTTGGTAATCTTCTGTGGACCATAATTGCATTACATGCACTTAGAATTTTCAGTGCCATGACAGTGTGGTGTTTCTCTGTTAGTTAGTTTATTCTTTTCCTTTTAATATTGAAGATTATAATGTATATTTGTGATGTCCTAAGTTAGCAGAAATTACTCAAGTCTTTAGAATTTCCTAAAATTAAAGAGTATGCTTTTTATTTTTTGACATCTCTACAGTTTCTACACTTGATTCGTCAGATCAAGTTTTAGGTAGCATGAAGGAATTCAGTGGATTTTAGCATTGACAATATATCCTAGATTGTGTTTTTATATCTTGTGTCATAGGTCATAAAAATGTATGCCAATACTAGAAAGACTGTATAAGAATACATGCTTTGTAACTACAATTTGATGATAAAGTTAGATATTTAAATCCAGAATGATTCATATGAAGTACATTGGATGAGTCTGTGTAGTTGAATTTTCCAGATGCTAGAAAATAGGCAGTAAAGAAATGTACACAAAACAAATTTCAGAAGAGTTGATGAATGTTTACCTGTCACTGCAAATTATCTTTGAGACAGTACAGATAATCTAAATGGGAAAAAATAGTGCCAGAAATGTCTTCCTTGAAGCCATGTTTACCTGTTCTTTTGTAAGATGTTATTAAACCAATGATTTACTGTATCCTTTTTTGCTTTGTTTTTCCACCTTCTCCTCCTGATGAGAAGATTCGTACCTCTGTTGACTCTGCCCGACATGTCCCGTGGCCCATGAAATCAAGCGTGGGTGAGACCTGGTGCAGAACGGGAAGGCGACCCATACTTGGTTTCAGAGGCTGCGAGAATACCTACAGTTATGAGGGAAGAGCATTTATGTTTATACAGGCCGTCCAGAATGAAAACATCAAGGCAACGTTGTTTTAAATCAGGAAGAAAATAAGTATGAAACACAGATAAAATTCACAACTTGTTTACATTTCTGGTGCAATGAGATATTTTAGAACTTTCTAAATGATGGAACCAGGTTGACAGCTAATGATTTGTCACCTATGTTAATGATTTCCAAACACTGAGCAAATTTGAAGCCTTTTCCTCCTTTGGAACTTACCTCTTCTCTCCTACCACCTGTGGTGGTCAGCTTGTCCATGGTCCTGGGCTAGCTCTTTGGTGGCTCACTGAGATGGAAGGAGATGCAAGAACAAGAGTAAGGTTTATGCTTTGGTATATACTAGCCCTTTTTCCAACCACGTTTTTTTATCTCATACCCAGCCCTACTAACAGCTGCTTGCCTATAGGACCAAAAATCTCTAGTTAGTTGGAGATCTGCCACAATACTAATTTTCTCTGTAGGAGATTGGAGTTATTTCAGGCAATCCATCAGGTAGGATGAAGAGAAGTAAAGAAACTGAGTTGTTATATGCATTGTATCTTTGCTGATAGGTCATTTCTAGACTGTATTGGTTGAACTGTTGCTTGTTAATTTTGTTTTTCCTATGCTCTCTGTTTAAGTTTATTTTGCCATGGGAAGGCCTGTATGTCTTGTCATCCTTTAGTGAGAAGACCACTTCAAGAATTGCTTTTTTATTTCCTCAACTAGATTTCTGATGGCCTGGATTTTTGGCATGGAAAATTAAGTGAGAAAGGCAGCTTATTCCAAGTATATATTACATACTTCCTGGCCATGGATTTTGGTTAGGCTGACTTAGAAAAATGAGTATCATTTCCAGTGACGACTTTTTCTGTTTTCTCTTCATTGACTTTCATATTTGTAATGTGTTTTCTATTTATAAATAGTGTCCTTTTGTTTCTGTTAGTATCGTTTAATCTGTAAATATGCAAAATTAATGAAGGACACATCCCATATTGTCAGGCTCTGATAATTAAAGCACCTTCTTTGACAAGACTTTTCCTTTGTTGGAAAATGAGTTGGAGAAACTCAGTTTCCTTTGAACTGTTACCTCAATTATAGAACTTTTCTCAGATGTTCTCAGGTAGTACTGTCCAGGAGATTTTTCAGCAATGATGGAAATGACCTATAATTTGTGCTACTTAGTACAGTATTCAGCTGTGGCTATTGAGCGCTTGAAATGTGGCTAATGCAACTGAGGAACTGAATTTTTTAATTTATGTAGCCATATGTGCTTACTGGCTACTGTTTTGGACAGTGCAGGTCTAGAGTATTTTAGTCAATTAGACATTTCCTTCTAGTTTAAAAATTCCAAATGCATCATTATCAGCTCCTTTATGAATCTGGTAGGTTTTGATTGGTCATTTAAGTTTATATATCACTATGCCCTTATACAATAAATGCTACACAAAATAGAAAATGAACTAAGATAATTTTCCAAGTTTTAAACTAGTTATATGGATGTCATTTTATTTTTATTAAGTGCTACACTTATCAGAGTTCTGCTGTAAGCTAAAAATTGGCCAGTTCACAAGCAATGATAGCATAGTTATTAAGTGTTACTATTTGGCCAACATGGAACAAATTACTCTCCAAGTTACAAAAGAGGATTTGATGTGTTTTCTCTCCTTAAAGATCTGATAGTCTTGCTGGAAAGAGATAACTAACAGGCAGGAAATAATTAAAAATAAATAAGTACTAAACTCCACTATGCAAACTAGGAGTAGAGAGGACGGAGAGATTTGTATGGACTATAATGACACTTTCTGCCCGTTTTAGCTGGAAGGATCCTTATAAATCACTAATTCTGATTTTGGAAAGGATGAAACCATAGTTCAGTGGCTTACTCATTCAAGATTTCATAACCAGCTAATGATATGTCCCGGACCAGAATGAAGATCTCCTGACCCTTAATCTATTGATCTCTCCTCATTTGTTTGCCTTTGAGACTGTCTCAGTGGGGGAGATTAGTCTTAACACTTCATTAAAAAGTGACTCAAGTAATTATAAACCAAGTCCCATTTCAAAAATGAGTTTCCTCTAACAAAGTGTTTCCCAAATATTATTACTGACCTAACACATTCAGGATTTTTGCCATCGCTTTTTACCATCTGTATTATTATTTATAGATCTTTTATTTTAAATTTAAATTTGTTACAGAGGAAATGGAAAACAGTATCATTTACAATAAATAACAGGTAACAGGAAATAAATACATGAAAACTAAAAACTCAGCTATCCTCTCAATTCCTAGCCAGACACTACCGAGGCCAGAGGACTATTCCCTTTTTTTAAATAAAGGAGTTTAGCTAGCATTGAAAAGACATTAAAAACTCAATACTCCCACCTTACTGAAGAGCAATCCTTTCCTTCACCTGCAGTTTCAAAATTGTGGGATTTACAATTTCGAACTGTGGGATTTGTGTTGAATCTAATATCTCTAATTGGCCTCTCCCATGGGTGTTCTATTATGTCTCAAGAAGGAATTAGCCAGGGACACTTATTTCTGAACAAGCGTGCATGTGTGTCTGCATGCATTTGTGCCTCTTTGCATTGGTTGGTGGTATGGGGTGGGGAATGATGGTTATTTCTTCAAATTGTGTAATAATTTCATTCATTTTCTGATTTATTTTCCTAATTGAAGAAAGCTTATTTGACTTACTAGTTGTTTGTGTTGTTATACTTTATAGAGAAAATAATTTTACATGTTAATTAAATTGAATTTATATAGATTATATCTCTCTACAAACATGCAATTCATATCATTCATGAAGTGAAATGTTTTTTTATGGTTGGTAGTAGAGCATTCATAGCCCTTAAGTAACTCTGTGGCCTCCGAGAATGATTTATTAGGGGAGAAAAATGACATGCATATTTCTTTTGAATGTGGAAACATTGTCAAAGTACAGTTAAAAAACACTTAAAATATGACTCTCATGAAAATATAACATGAGGCTGTGTCAAAGAGTTAACTCATTAATAAGGGAACCATAGACTGGTAAAGCTGATTCAAAGAGCATTTGAGTTGCAGAGATTAGTATAGTTAATTGGGAAAGGCATGATGAAATAAGTTTGTTAAATTAGAGATAAAACTGATCAGTGCCCCATAAGGCAATAAAATCATGACCTTTGAGTATATCTTATCTACTACATAGAAATCATTTGTATCTCCACGGAACAAAAATCTACATGTTAAAAGATAATTTGACTGAGTGTAGGCCCTTACCAGTAGTAAACAGTAAATCAAACTGGTCATTCCCCCAGAGCAGTGGTTCCCAATCCAGGAGTGGGGGTGGGGTAGGAGGTGGGCGTTGAGGAGGTTCAGGGGATGGGGTTTTGCATCTGGCAGCTAGTGAGTAGAGGCCAGAGATGCTGCTAAACATCCTAAAATGCACAGTACAGCCCCTCACAACAAAGAATTAGCCAGCCCAACAGCACAATAGTTATAGTGTTCAGAAACTCTGCCCTAGAGAATTAAATCATCTTTGGGCAGGCCTGTTAATGTTTCTAGTATGACATTGAAAGGACCTGCAGTTATCCTTTGGCCTTATTTCCAAGTCTTAGATGATTTTTCTTTACAATGCAAACATTACATGCAAAACAGTGTGTCTTTTATTAATAGATACTTTGTATTTTCTGAATATTCCTAGAGGACATAGACATAAATTTCTTGTTTCACAAAACCTGGGCTAGAGTTCTGCTTTTTCACATATCCTATCCCTCACTTTCATTCTATGGTGGCTTTCTTGTATTCGAATTTTTTTTAAAGTCTAAAAATAAGCGGTGAAGAAATGTTAGGACATGCATTATCTGTCACTGTGACCATTTTAATGAATGCTTCACTCTATTTTCTATAGGACAACATTTTTCTCAGCTGATGCATCCTTTCCTGATTGACACTTGAGATTCTTGAAAAAGAAATAGTGGTGAAACACAATATTATAGGATAGAAAAGATGAGCATATTAGTAAAGCATATTCTCTCCACTCTTCTGACTAAATTTCCTCCACAGTAGGAAAGTTAAGGAAGACTGACATATTCTATATGAGAAAATATAGGGTTGATAACATTGTATCTTAGTCTTTTTCAACCCTTAAGTGGATTGCACTGAGGGTCAGAAATCAGGGGCTGTCTTCCCTTATACCTCTAATTTAGTAAAAAAACTGAAAAAAGAAAAAAAATTCATTCATATCCTACTATGATAGCCCAGCAGAGGCCACTATAATTTTGGTGTATTCGTTCAGGCTTTTACTAAGTACCACTTCATTTTTTTTCTTTTTAACATACCGCAATTTAATTTAACACATGCTTCTTGAACCAGGCCCTGGCACACAAAGGAGAGGATGAAGCCAGTCTTCTATACTCAAGAAATTCCTAGGCTAGTACTCAAAGTTGAAATTATAGTGAATATGCAATTTTATAAACCAGTTTTTTGCTTTACATTATGTTATATGTATTTTTCATGTTGCCTCATTGTCTTCCTGATTGTCATTTTAATGGCATGATTTAGATTGTTTTTATTTTTATTTTTAATATATATTTTTTATTTTTTAAAAGATACTTAGAGTACATAAATGTTACACAAAAAATATAGGGATTCCCATATGCCCCACTCCCCACACCTCCCACACACTCCCACATAAACAACATCCTTCATTAGTGTGGCCATTCATTGCAATTGATAAACGCATTCTGGGACCTTGCCACTGAGCATGGACCATGGTTCACATTGTAGTTTATACTCTCTCCCACACAATTCTGCAGGTTATGGGAAGATATAAAATGGCCTATATATCTGTCATTGCAGTGCCATTCAGGACGACTCCCAAGCCCCGAAAAAGCCCCCGTATTATACCTGTTCTTCCCTTTCCTTGTCCCCAGAGCCTCCAGTGGCCACTGCCTCCACATCAATGTTGTAATTTCTTCCATTGCTAGAATCACAATAAGTCTATAGTAGAATACTGGAAAGTCCACTCTAGTCCATAGTTCATTCCCCAATCCTGAGGATTCTGGGATGGTGATGTCCACTCCACCTCTAATTGACAGGGGGCTTTGATCCCATACAACCAATGGATGGGACGCTCTTGCTTGCAGTTTGTAGGCTCTCTCATTTCCTTGTATGGTGGTTGTCAATCCTCGCCTCCTTGTTAGTTGTCCTGGGTGAGTCCAATGAACTGGAGAATAGGTGTTGCAACTCCGCTTAGGCTCAGGGCCCAGCTGGCACATGGAAAGGCCAGAGATTCTAGTCTCTTGGACATACACCTACAAAATTCTGCACCAAGTATAGGTTTAAATAGAAGGGACAGATGAGCCATGTGTAGGGAAGCCATAACTGAGTCCAACTCTGTCACTCTCAGGAGCACAAACTCCAAAGTAGGGCCCACTGGCAAGGCACCAAACTCTGGAGCTATCTGCCCTGACCATAGGACCTGGGCATCTTCAGAGCCCTCAGGAGCCCCACTATTTGGGGTAGTATCTGCTTTGGCAGTCTTTGAGATCCTGCTGAGATGTGCATAAGCGTTACCTCTGGGATGACCTCCTGACTCACTTTGAAGTCTCTTAGCCCTATAGACTCATTTGCCTTTACCTTTTCCCCCTTTTATTCGAGGTCTTTTTCCAGTTGCTTTGCTAGTTGTTGCTTGGTAGTATCCCTTGGTGCCAGGGAGGCTTATCCCTGGGAGTCATGTCCCACACTGGGGGGAACCTAATGCATTTATATGCTGAGATTGGCTTAGAGAGAGGCCACATTTGAGCAACAAGGAGGCTCTCAGGAGGCAACTCTTAGGCACCCCACAACACTAGGCTAAGTTTCAATTTCAAGAGCAAAGACTCACAAGCATAG
>JAQZBX010014638.1:0-14999 GCA_029593785.1 Cabassous unicinctus
ATATGCAAGCTTAGAGAGACAGAAAGTAGAGTACAGGTTTCCAGGGGTGGGGGGCAGGGGTAATGGGGAGTTAATGTATAATGGGTATAGGGTTTCTTTTGGGGGATATGGGAAAGTTTTAGTAATAGAAGGTGGTGAGTGTACAGTATCACAGTGAATGTGATTTACCCCCACTGAATGGGATGCTTGGAGTGGTTAATATGGGAAAGTTTATGTTGTATATATGTTCCACAAGTTTAAAAAAAAAAGAGCAGCTAAAGAGACAATGATAATTAAATGCAATATGTGATCCTGGATGGGATCTAATAAAGAGGAGAAATGGCTCAAAAAGACATTATTGGGACATATGATAAAATTGGAATATAAGCCATAAGCTTTATATCAATTGTTGAATTTTTTTAATTTGATAACTGTACTTAAGTGGTTACATAATGAATATCCTTGTCCTTAGGAGACATACATGGCAATATTAGGTGTTTAAGAAGCATAATATACACAACCTACATTCAAGTGTTGAGAAAATGGATTGATAAATATATAAATAGATAGGCAGATACATAGATGGATAGACGGATTGATGGATAGATAGGATGATATAGCAAATGTGGCAAAATGTTAAAATTAGTCGATCTGGGTATCTATGAGGATGGGGTATGTTAGAGCTCTCTGTATGGGGTCTGAATTATTTTTGTAATGATCCCATAAGTTTGAAAGTATTTCAAAAATTGTAAAAAGTGTATTGGTGTATAAGAACTCACTCCAAAACTTTGTGGCTTAAAACAATCACCATTTTATTTCTCATGATTCTGTGGGTCAGAAATTCAGTCAGAGAGCAGTGGGGATGGCTCATCTCCACTCCATTTCCTATTGACTGGCCTTGTTCATAAGGCTGCATTCAGCTGGCAGCTGGGCTAGAAGGCCCAGCTCACTTACGTGGCTATGGTGTTGGAGATGTCAGGTGGGGCTTCTTAGTTCTCTCCATATTACTTCTCTACACTGTCTCTCTTCAAGGCCTTTCTCTAGCAGGATTTCCTGCAGAAGCTTCAAGACCTCTGTCTCAGAATACCACTTCTGTCACATCTGTTGGTTAAAGTAAATCACAAGGCCAGCCCAGGTTCAAAGAGAAAGGAAATAGACTCCAGTTCTTAATGGGAAGAGTGCTAAAGTCTTGCAAAAGGACATGTAGGATAGCAGAGATGGTTGTGGCTGTCTTTAGAAACAATCTATGAATTTGTCCTTGGGCAAGTTTTTAAACCATTGATTTCACTTTCTTCACCTGTAAAATGGTGACTAATAATACCTGACACTTAGAGATGTTGTAAACAATAGAGTAAGAAAGTATGTGTGGTACCTAACACATTGCAATAGACACACAACAGCAGCAACATTAAAAACATATGGATTGAGTCCTTACTAGGTGGCAGCACTATTCTTTTACCTATATTGCCTTCTGTAATCTTTTTATAACAACCCAATAAAGTACATATCTGTATTATCTGATAAGGTACAGAAATATTAAGTAATTTCTACAAGGTTGCATAGTAACCCTTTTCTCTAAGTCATGAATGTCTTACTGCTTAGTAATTAGTTTTTTCCCCTAAACTCTGTTGGCAGTTGATGCTGTTGATCACTCCTTCATCAAACATTCCTCCTTCCATCTAATCCTCATGACTCTCTCTCTGTTCAGGTTTTCCTTCTCTGATTGCTTCTTGTTAGTCTCTTTTGTCAGCTCCTCCTTGTTAAGTCACATTTTAAATGTCAAAGTTCTCTCTCATTTCTCCAGCTTTTTTTTTTTTTTCTTGGGGGAACCCATCCAATGTGGCAACTCAATTTCTGCCTTTCCAGATGATTGCCAACTTCTGCCTCTCCTAATCTCTAGGCTTACTTTTCTAAATGTCATCTGGGTCTCTCACTACACGTGACCCAGGTAAGCTTTTGAAACTTCCATCTCTTTTGTTCTTCTTCATTCTATTGGTCATGATCTTGTTAATTATTCCTTGAAATGTTTTCGAATCTGGATATTCGTGTCCATCTACCAACGCTTTTGTCCAGGCCCACATCATATCTTGCCTGGTTTGCAGAAGTAATTTCTTACCTGAACCCATTGCCGTCAGTTCCTCTCTGACATCCGTAGTGGTATCAGAGTTATATTTCTATAGCACACGCTCCCCCCACCATCACTAAGCCAGTCCTAACATCATGCTGGCTCTGGTGCCATGTCCACTGCCACATGGGTTTTCCCTACTTTTCTAAGTGTTTCCTACTTTTAAGAACCAGCTTCTGCTCCACCTCCTCCACAGGCACTCTCTCAGCTCATTTATTCTTCTTCCTGCTTCTCCCAGGACATTGTACCTGCCTTTTCACAACTCTGGATTTATCTTCGTCTTTATAACTCTGCATTTTCTCTGCTATTCTAATATAAGCTCCTTGAGGCCATAGCACCGTTCACAGCAGGATTTCAAAGCTTGCCTGATGGATAAACACTCCATAGCATCCTGAATTGCCACGTTTCTGCACAATATGATTTGCTATATGTTCCTAGTGACACCAGAACCTTATGGTTGAGTGCTAGCTGTAGAGATTCTACTTTGCTCTAGAGTGGGGACTGGACATAGCATTACATAAAAGTAAAGCAAAAACAAAACAAAAAAACCCCAAGGTTAACCCCTCCCCTTTGTATGAACTTGGGGAGGTGACACATTTCTGAGTCCCAAGTTTCTCCTTGGTAAAATGAGGGTAATAGTTATACAGGTCTTGTTGGATTATCCAGGGAATTAAATGAGATTATGTATCTAAAAGACTATGGCACAGTGCCCAGCACAAAAGAAAAAGAGCCAAATACTGGGTGGTTATTTCTGGGCTTTATTGCCTGAAAGGCTGATGAGGTGGATGGATGAGAGATGCCCTGAGGCCCCTTCCAAATGTCCAAGATTCTGTGATACTCTTCCTTGGTTGGTGCTGAGACAAACTGGTAATCCTCAGATTTCCAATCAGTTCCTTAGAAAACCTGAAAGGACCTACGAAGCTCCAGATTGATTTTAGTTCTAATCATAAAGTCCCCACCTTCTCCAAATCATCATGGTGGTCGTCAAGCTCCTGATCTTGGGCGATCCTTCCTTTGTTGGCGAATATTGGCCCCAAACCCCGCGTCTGACACCCTTAGGCCCATGGCGTATGCCCAGGCCGCGCATTCCAAGTTCGAAGCTTAGACTCGGTTCTCGGTGTCTGGCGGGTGTGGTCCAGATTGCGCCCTTCACGCCACACGCCCAAGAACGTGCTCTGGACACACGCGGCGGGGTGGCAGTGGGAGGGGGTGTTTGGTTTGCATCAGGGCGGGGGACGGGGGGCGGGGTGCGACCGGAGCGCGCACCCGCTCTCACTCTCCAAGCCTGGGCGCGGCCGCTCCGAGCGCGAGGTCCGGAACCGAGTCCTGTACTCCGCCAGGAGTCTGCGAGCGCCCCCCGTGCCCCGCTGGCGCCCAAGCAGGGGCTGCGCGCATCCTACCCCGCCGCGCACCCCTGACCCAGCCCCGCCCCCCGGCGGCCGCGAGTGGCGGGCGGAGCGCGGGCGGAGAGGCGCGCTGGGTTGTGCTGCGCCGCCTCTCCTCCGTGCCAGAGGAGGGACTGAGGGGCTAGGCGGGAGAGAGAGAAAGCCCGACCGACCGCCTGGCGGAGAGCTGCATGCAACCGGTGGGAGGCCCGGCCGGCTGGGGCTGGGGCTCGAGTTCGGACCGTTTCTCGGCAAGTCCCTGGCGGCAAGCGTGGACGGCCCGGAGCGGCTGCTCTGAGCTGGCAGGCGGAGGGCTGTCTCCCGCGCCCGCCTGCCCGACGCGGTCCGAGGATGCGGGGGGGCGATGCCCGGGGCCAGGGACGCGCTCTGTCACCAGGCGCTGCAGCTGCTAGCCGAGCTCTGTGCCCGTGGGGCCCTGGAGCACGACAGCTGCCAGGATTTCATCTACCACCTGCGGGACCGCGCCAGACCCCGGCTCCGCGAACCAGGTGAGTGCGGACACCGCCGCCGGGCGCAAGCCGAGGGCCCTGGTCTGGGAGTGGGAGCCCCGCAGGGGCCTGAGGGAGAGGAGCGACATGGGCTACGAATGGGGCGCCGGCCACCGAACCAGGGGCGGGGATCGGAATTCAGCGCACTGTGGCCTGATGCTAGAACGGGCGGGGAACCCGGCGGAGGCTGCTGCGCGGAGGCCGAGCCGGTTGGGATGAGCTAGCGTTGGAGGGACCACGCCCGCCACCTGCGCTCCTATCCCCCAGGCTCCTGGGGGCGGCTCCCGAGTTCCGCGCTCCACTTCCGCGGCTCTGCGCTCTGGGCTAGGGGAGGCCGCGGCGGCCTCCGGAATGGTGGGAAAGGGAACGAGGCCATAGGAAACTCTGGGAAGTTGGGAGTTGGGGATGGCCCCGGGCTGCGGCTGGATCCCACTGGGCGTTCCTCTTGCCCCCGAGAGCTCCGTTCCTTTACTTGATCTGGGGTGAGAAGGGTGGGGTGGGATACGGTGTTGGGAGGGGCACTGGGAGCTCGGGGTCACGGGCAGTCGGGCCTGAACCCTTGCCCCACGGGTCGCCCGGCGCGTAGGCGGCCTGGGCCTGGGCGTGCGGCTTGGCCAGCAGCCGCCGCCGAGCACACCGGGGTCGGTGGGCTCGCCGGTCGTGGCTTGTGCACCTGCAGTTACCCCTAGTGAAAGTTGCGAGGCTCCTAACTTTGGAAAGTTAAATTATTTTGGCATTTGACCAATTAAGATTGGAGGAGCAAGTTTGTGGGGCCATTTGCTTTCCCCAAGGGTCCTGGGTCTCCCACTGTCTTCCAATCCACTGCTGGTTATTGGAAGACAACCAAATGTTTGCTTGAGATGCTTCTCACCTGGAGAAATAATGTTCTCAAATATTTCCCCAGTACTTAAGTACTTAAAAAAAAAAGCATTGTGGTTGGATTATTAAAGATGGGATGAGAAAATGGCCCTTTCCTGATAGTCCTGTGCATAAATATTGGAAATGAGCTATTGCTGTGCACATTATCCAGTTCGAGTTTACCTGATTCTAAGCAAATCCATTATATAAAAATCGATGTACCCGAAGGATAAGTTAGAGAATTATTTGATTTTAAAAGGGACTCACAGTGGATCTGACTTAAGTAGCATGCCCTTGATAGTATATTCAAAATGTGTAAGGTGAAAGGAAGTCATCTATTAAGTTTATATCAGATTTTCCTGGCTTAGGTGCTTTTATTTCTACTCGGGAAAAAAAAAAGATTATTTTTTCCATTGCCTGTGGCTAATTAATCAGCTAATCACTAATGTGTTACTTCAAAGTGCAGAATTGAGTCAAGAAACACAGTTGCTCCCCAGTGGTTTGCCAGAGGTTAGATGTCCTGCCTGTGTGTGGCTTATTGCTGTGCTGCCTAGATTGCAGACATGAATGAGAGTGCCTCATCTCATGAACCTGACTCCCAGGATGAGGTCCTAAGTGGGCAAAGTTCTGTCCTTAAGCAGCAGGACAAGAAAATGTTTAATATGCTTCACCCAAAGCAGGTATTAGTGTTGAAATGTTCCACTTCCTTGCCTGTGAATGTCACATGGTTATCCCACATAAGCAATAGTCTTTGGCTTTTCAAGAGAAGATGGATGAAGCCTATCTCTGAATTGCACGTTTAACACTGCACATCTTTTTGGCAGATTCTCTGCCTATGCTCCTTTAATCCAGGGGCTGGAATCCATGTTCTCAGGTTCTCCTCATACCCTGCCCTGGGCAGCCTTGGGGAGGAGTTACAGAGGAGCTTCCTTACAAGACACAAAACCTGATTCCTTGGCTGAGAAAATACTATAGATAAGAGTCTGCCTTGCTGCTCTTTGAGTTCCTGCAAGCACTGCTCTGCTTTCTTCAAGTAGGGCACCAGAGTTTTGAGGTAGCCCCATGCTCGCTGGCTCTTTGGTTTGTACCAGAAAGTAGTCTGCTCAGGAGGCAGGGGTTGGGGGCTGCAAGTGTAAGGTGAGAGCAAATGAGGACACAGACAGCATCCCAAAGTGCTCTCTCTCCTCTAGGGCATTTCAGCTCTTAGGCCAAACTCTTTCCTCATTTCCCTCTTTCCTTTCTTTGCCCACATTAATTCTTACTTCAGATGCATTTATCCCCATCTCTCTGAAGCTTTATGTTGTCCACGCCAGGAGTGGCTCTGCTCTCCGAGTCCTGAAACCTAGGTGGCTGGAGCAGTTGCACTGTTCACCTCTATGGGAATGGTGCCTCTGCTACTGATGCAGTAACCATGAACAGCATCGCTGAACACGAGTCCCTAGAGAGGGTCATCTCTGTAAAATGGGTGAATTCCCTATGGACAGCAAAGTGACACTGCATCTAGGATATTTGTTCAACTGTTCAGAGGTGTGGTAAGGCTGGGCCACAGACCAGTGGGCTGAGCCACCAGAAGGGTCATTCTTTGCCAAGGTCGTTGTAGCACCCTGATTGGGCATACAACACTGAGACTTCCTGACTTGGTGTTAACAGAGCACTCGATGAAAGTGTGCTTTTAAAAATGAGGTTAAGTTGCAGTTGGAACTGGAATGCCTTACCCAGTCTGTGAACTTGTGGAAAGTGAAACACTGATCTTTAAGCTGAGTATGAGTACTTCTGTCCATAGAAAGCAATTAGACTGCTTCTGTTGAATGTTTTTTTTCATGTTGTTTCATATATTAGCAATGTAGGACGTAAACTTGCAGATCTCAGAATAGCCTTCAAGGCAGAGGTGAAAGCAAGTGCAAAGGTCCTGAGGTAGGTGCATTCTTGATGTGATTCAAGGAACAGTGACTTCAGGGGTGGCTGGAGCAGAGTGAGAGTGGTGGACAGTGGTAAAAAATATGGGTAAGGTTTTGGGGGGTAGAAATCATGTAGGGTCCTATAAGCCATTATAAGGACTTTTTAAAAATTCTGAGTGAGAGGAAAAGCCATTAGAAGGTGTTGAACAGAGTAGTGATGGCACTCTGACTCTTGTGTTGAGAAAAGACAAGGATGAAGACAGAAAACTGTCAGGAGGCTATTGCAGTAATCTAGACAGAGATGATAGTTGCCTTGGACCAAGGTGGTTGTAATTGAGGTGGTGAGAAGTAATCAGATTATAGACACAGTTTGAAGGTACAGCACTAGGATTTATTGATGAAGTGGATGTGAGGGTGAGAGAAGAGGAGTTAAGAGGGCTCCAAGTCTTTTGGACCTAAGCAACTCCATTGATGGAGTAGCAGAAAGTGTTAGGAGGAGCAGGGTTGGAGTAGGGAGGGAAATCAGGAGGTTTCTGTTTTACTGTTATTTTTTTTTTGTACATACAAAGTGTGTGATGCCTCTTAGAGAGCTGTGCTATTCAACAATGACCCGAATGCTTTCTTTAACATCACCAACTTTTCTGTGCTCCTGTTTTGTGACTGAGGGTTCTACTGTTCCCCTCCAGAGACTCATTTGGTTGTAGAACGGCATTTATTGTTACAAAGTTTTTCTTTTGTAGAACGGCATTTATTGTTACAAAGTTTTTCTTTGTATGGAATTAAAAGCCCTCTTTAACTTCCACTCATTGGTCTTGATTATTTCATCCCTCTTCTCCTATTACACACCTTTTGCTTTTAGGAGACAGCTATCTTACTTCTCTAGACGCTTTGCTTGCACATCTGGGAAAGAAAGGAGGATTGACTCGTAGGATCTCTAGGTTCTAAACATGATTTTATCATTTCCCTTATAAGTCTTTTCTTACGCAGGGTGCTACCCTTGTCTGTGCCAAACACTCTATGTAGGTCATTTTGTTTAATCCTTGTAACAGTCTTCTACGACCCTGCTCCTCAAAGTGCTGGTCTGTGGCATCTGGGAGCTTATGAGATGCAGAGCCTCAGGCTCCACCCCAGACCTACTAAATCTGAATCTATAGATTCAGGTGATCTGTGGCTCACAGAGGCTTGAGAAGCACTGCCGAAACAGGTTGGTATATATGAGTAAAGTGAAATGTGGGTAGGAAAACTAGCCCAAGGCCATGGGTTCCTCTTTTAAAAGAAAGGCTTGAGTCTAAGTCAAAGCAGCTTCTTAGGTAATCACGTCATATATACTAAAAACTTAGGAGTTATTATCGATGAAAATTGTCTACATCTTTTTTACATAAAAGCCACCTTTAGACCTACTTTGTCTATTCTGTACTTGTGTAATGGATTTAATACCTCAGTGTAGGTTGAATTCCATGTAGTTATAAAGAATCAACTCAGTATTTTGAATATGAATTTTGTCATCCAGCAAAATTCATCTGACATTCCAGCTTTGAGTTTCTGAAGACTTTTTCTGCGTGCCCTCAACGTCTGTACTCAACATCTATAAAGTGTTCACGCAGTCAGAGCCTGACGATGCATCATTAATGAGTCCTTTCTCCAGGTGGACATTACTGTATGCAAGAGTCATGCATACGCTCTGCCTAGACCAATAGTTTTCAACCTTGGCTTCACAGTAGAAACACTTAGGGAGCTCTGAAAAACAAACAAATATAAAACTTACCAATGCCTGGGCTGTCCCCTAGACCAATTACATCACAATCTCTGGGATTGGGGCCTGGTATTAGTATTTTTTTAAAAAACTCCTCAGTTGACTCTACTGTGCGTCCCGGTGGAGTGAAACTGTTGAGAACGTCACGTGAATAATGAATTCACCTAACTCTGCAGCTCAGCTCCTGTTTCTTTTTTGCAAAGGAGAAAAAAGTCAGGAAACTTAACTGTTACCTTTGTACAGTTAGTACCCAAATCTAGTTCTTAACTTTCATTATTTGCCCCCAGATACTGGAAGAATCTGTTTTATTCACGAAATACTTCCCTATTGTCCCCAAATACTAGAAGAATCTATTTTGTTCACTCAACTTGGGGAAAAAAATTGAGAAAATCTTGTCCAAACAGTATTTCATGTAAAGGCTAGAATGTGAAAACTTCACTAATGTCACCTTGTGTTGAATTATAGTGAAATCATTTATTTGAACATCTTCTAATATAAAATAATAATTAAATATAGTTTCTAAGGAAAAATCTCTAAAATAATTGTTGAGTAAATATGAGCCTTAATTCAAATTTTCAAAGATAGTCAAAAGGGAATCAATTTTTCTTGAACAACTCACCTCCCTGCTCTGAGCCTCAGTTTTCTTGCATGTGAAATGAGGGTGATGGGACCACCTAAGACTTAGAAGAATCCAAAATCAGGATCAAGCCAGCCGGTGGGATGCCAGGCATCTGGGACTCTGGCCATGGTGCCCCTGAAGCAGTAGCACAGCCTCCTCTCTTTCCTGCCTTTAGCAGAAGGCCAGTCCCGTTTCCAGCTCAGCCTCCTCCTCCTGCTCCTGCCTCTGAGTGCAGACACTCTTGAGAAGTGGTCCAAGCTTTGGGCTGGACTGCAGGGCGGAAAGCCGGGAGGAAACGGGCAGAGAGTACTGGCTCGCTGGTCCACTCCAGCGGTTCTCCACGTGTGGGCTGGGGAACCCTGGAAATCCTGGGCACCTTCCCAAGGGGAGGCAAGGCCAAAACTATATTCATAGTTATTGTAAAGATGTTATGTACTGTTTTTACCCCCATGCTCTCTCACATGGATACGGTTTCAGATTCCGTATGCAACCAATGTTTAAGAAAAGACCACTGTGGAGTTTTGGTGTAGTATCAGAGAAGAATATTCACAATTATCTGAAAAGGCGATTAAAACACTCTGCCCTATTCCTGAGATTGTGTGCGAGGCCTGAGATTCTTAGAACACTTCAACCAAGATGTTGCAACAGACTGAACGCAGAATCGGCTATCAGAATCCAGCCATCTCCTATGAAGCCAGAAATTAAAGAGCTTTGTAAAAATGTAAAATGATGTACTCTTCTCACTAATTTTTTGAAAATGCAGTTATTTTTTGTAAAACTGTGCTATTGGTGTCAATACATAATGGATTCATTATTGCTATTTTTAAAAGAAGAAATTTTTAAAAATGAAAAAAAAGGAGAATCAGTCTTCTTAGTACTGGGCTTTTATGAATAGACATTGGGCGTGATTATGCACAATGGGATTAATTTTTAAAAATTAGTGTTAATTGCAATCAGGAAATAGAGAGTCTTCTAAGGAATGAGTGGCATATTGGAGGCACAATATGTGAAGATCTAATTTGCATTTACTTCAGTGACATTTAAGGGCTTCTTCATAAATATTTTATTTAAACAAGTGTGTTTTCATCTCTGTGGGATTCCTCTACATGGACCAGTGAGTGGTTTAGTCATGAGGTAATTATCAAGAGGGGAAAACAAAAGCAAACTGTGGCAAAGGCATCACAGGCAGCCCTGTGGCCAGCTGCCTCTTTCAGAATAAACTATCAAAAGCACATACTTTTTGATGTGGGCTAAGCTACCAAGGAAAAATTAAGTTGACACTTAAGGGAAATCACACCACAATTTCCTATGATGTATAGAGCACAGACATTACTTTAGCTGAGAAAACATTCTGGCACTTTTTTGTTTTGCCCGTGTGCTCTTCCATATGGTTGGCTTCAAAAAATTCATAATCCCTTTTTAACTGATTTATGTGAAAGAACTAACAAGTTCACATGCCAAAGTGTATATAGAGAGGGGAGGGGCTTAGCAAGATGCATCCAAGTGAGAGAACAGCCTCATTTTTAAAAGGATGAATATCCAGTATGTATTTTTGCTTTCTGAATGAAATCACAATTTGAGTTGTGGAGAATTTTCACTATGATCATTGATCTTCCTTGCAGCCATAAATGCATATCACACATTTTTCTTTCACCACAAATTTTGGTGCTAGAAATGGCTTTGGTCCAAAGCAAACCCCAAGGGCTAGGTTTTGCTGATTTCCTTGATATATTTATGTGTGCTTATGCACACACTTTATCACACAAAATCTTTTATATCAACATTGATAGACTTCTACCTGAAAGAAGAAGAAAACAGTCTCACCCAGGAAATCATCATGGCAAATTGTAATAAATAAGAGCTTTGGAGTCAGAATCTGAGGCTGCCCTTAGTAGCTTTGTGACCTTGAGCAAGCTCTCTGACAACTCATTTTATTCACCTGTAACATTGAAGCAAGGTTGTAAAGGTTGTTGCAGCACAGTACCCAGAGTGCCCAATAATGCATATTGTTGGTAGTAGGATCACCTGCCCATGGTTCCTTTCAGCCCTGGCATGTATATGTTTTACCCATTTGTAATCATTTGTGAACAAAATATCTGTTCTACTCTTTTTGTAAACTTAGCATTTTATCACCTCATATTAGCTTGTTATTTCCCTTGGGAAGTTATTTGATCCCTGTGCCCTAGGCTCCTCAGCAGTAAAATAGAGTTACTAGCATAGGGTTGTAAAATAAAATACAGGATGCCCAGTTCAGTTTGAATTCCAGATCCATTGTTTACCCCAAAATTCAGATTGAGCTGGGCATCCTGTATTTTTATTTTCTCAATCTGGCAACCCTATACCGGTACCTATCTCATAAAGTAAGTACCTGGCACATGGTAAATGCTCCATGACTGTTAGCCATTATTACTATTATTATTATAATTTTCATGTTGAATAATCATGGCTGTGCAGTTGTGATGATGTGATATCTACACCCTATTACAAAGCGTGGGTATACTTTTTTTACATAACCATTCTTTGGGGGCATTTCTAGTTTCTAATTTTTCATTACTGTAAATAATATTTTCCTAGCCCTTTTGGGAAAAATTCTTGATGATAAGTTATCAAAAATGGGCTCAAATTGCTTTCAGGGGACCTGTGCCACTTAGCTATGCAACATATCTATGTGTAATTCACTAGCAGTAGGTGTTATAATTTGAACAAAAGGTTTACTGACTTAAGAGATTTTAAGTGACTACTTTGAGTACCTAATTGTTTCAATTTCTTGTTATTGGTGGTAGGACTGGATATTTTAATCCTGCTTGTATTTCTTCTTATGTGGAATTTCTGTGTTTTTCTCTACCATGTATCAATTTATTATCTGAGAATCTTAACATTTTTCTTACCAATTTGTGTTGGAATATAAGTATTCTGTTGAATTAGCTCAGAGAAGGAGCACTGTATTATGAATGAACTCAAGTTGTCTGACTATAATCTGTTGATTATACTAGACTGCCTTTTAAAACTTTAGAGGCCTGTCAACAAATAGGGGTTTGTTGTAACTTTCTTTCCGATGCGAAATGCTGCCTTTATTCATATGAAATGAGGGAAACATGGTTACATAATTTGGATCTCTTTTTCGTTATGGTTTCTTTCCCTCTTTCTACCCCTCTCTGGCACTTAAGCAGCCTTTACTCCAAGCACGCTAATCTGACCACTCTTTTCCAATTAAAATTAAGTTAAATTCAAAATCATTCGATTGCCTCTTAAGTGCCAGGTACTAAACTAGGCATCAGTGATTCAAAGATACATTAGACATGGTTTTTGCCTCTATGGAATTGAGATAAAACAATAATTGAAATTAATAAAATAAAGACAGGAAAGGATGTATGTACTAGATACAGTGCAGGAAAAGAGGAGAGAAGTAATTAGCTGACTGGAATGGATCTGCAGAAGCTTCCTAGAGAAGTTGATGCTTGGGTGGAGCAGTTTGCCTAACAGATGTGGGTGGGAGGGTATTCAAGACCCAAAGATAGGAGAGAGAAGGGATCCTTGGGAACAGTAAGTGGAATGGGGGGTGGGAAATGTTGAGCCATGAGTCTGCCCCAGTCAACGCTGGTCAGAGCATGGAAGCCTTGTATACCATTGTCAAGGCCCTACTGAGGTCTGGGGTGGAGCACTGTGATGCAGAAATCTTGAAAGAGGAATAGTTTACTGCCATTCTCAGCAAAGCACAGGAGGAAATCTCAGGCTGGGGGAGTTTCTGTGGGGGCAGCCTCTCAGGTCTCCCTGGCTCTTCATTGGAAATACGCTCAAGTTGATGGTGATGATATTCTTCCCATCCAGAGTGAGTCCTGAAAGATTGGATTCACTGACTGGGAGATTACCAAGCTTTACTATCCCCAGTCAGGTCACCCTGAAACTCAAGCATAATTACCTCGTGTAGTTGTAATTATGACTGTTCAT
Source organism: Cabassous unicinctus (assembly GCA_029593785.1). NCBI lineage: Eukaryota > Metazoa > Chordata > Mammalia > Cingulata > Chlamyphoridae > Cabassous > Cabassous unicinctus. Next base: position 13,075 of record JAQZBX010014638.1, read on the forward strand.
AGGGTCCTATAAGCCACTGTAAAGAATGACTTTTACTCTGAGTAAGATGGGAAGCCATTAGAAAGTTTAGTCACCTGGTTCAAACATATGGATTCCAGGTATAATTCCTGACTATGTCAACAGTGAAACCTTACTTCTTTTTCTGGTTATTTAATAATGAAAAAGCAACGTGTTCATTTGCATTGCAACTACTCATTGTGTGGATATGCACCGTTCTTTTTCTCTGATGTTACGGAGCTCAGGAGGGCTAGTGCCTACCAATCCATGCTGTAGAGTTGGTTTTTATTCTGCATACAGGTGCTGCCAAGTAGCAGACACAATATTTCAAAATAATTGAACTGAAAGCCGTTAGGTGGGTCACACACTGTCTGCTTTTCATGCCACCACCCCATACACTTTGTTTATAGCATTTGTGGGACATGCCTGGCTACTGAAGACATTTCAGTTTATATCAGCTATGGTACTGTGGACCCAGTGAAAGGTTTTAACCTATAAATTGAGGTGGAACAGATTTATCTCTTGTTAGATCATTCTGGAGACTTGAACATTGAATCAGAGAGATTGTCATTGGCGATACCAAAATTAATTTACTTATCACATATCTATTGAGTATCTTTTAGGTGCCAGACTCTGTTCTAGAGAGTCTAGATATTACAGATACAGTATTTTAAATACAGTAGGGAGCCAAGCAGAAAATAAAAAGCTTGTCCTCATTGAACTTACATGTCAGTGAAGGGAAAATGATACTACATGAAATTAATTAATTAATTATAAAGTATGTTAGATGGCAGTAAGTGCTAAGCAGAAAAATGAAAAAGGGAAGGGGAATAAGCAGTGGGGACTAGAGTGTCACCACTGAGATGCTGAAGTTTGAGTAAAGGTCAAAAGGATATAAGGGAGCAAGATATGCAGATCTCAGGGGGAAGAGCATGCCAGGAAGGCACGAGCCAGTGTAAAGATCCTGAGGCAGGAGCATGCCTGGCATGTTCAAGTATCATTCAGGGACCAGTGATGTACTAGTAGAATTGGCAAGGAGGAGAAAAGTAATTGGTGAGGTCAGAGAGATGATGGCAGACTGCTCATAGGGCCCTATAAGCCGTTGTAAAGAACGTGACTTTTACTCTGAGTAAGATGGGAAGCCATTAGGATGTTTTAAGCAGAGGAGTGATATTATCTGACTTAGGCACTGAAAAGATCATTCTGACTGGCATACAGAAAATAGACCACAGATGGGTAAGGATTGAATCAGGGAAAGCAGTTTTGAGGCTATTGTGATAATAAGGGTGAGAGGTACTGGTGGCTTGGACCAGAATGATGGCAGTGAGGCTGGTGAGAAGTGGTCAGGTTCTGAATACCTCGAAGGTAGAGCTGACAGGATTTCCTGAAGGATGTATGTATATAGGGATGTGAAAGGCAGAGAGGAACTGAGAATGCCTCCAAGATTCTGGTCTGAGTAGCCCAGAGAATGGAGTTGTAGGAGAAGCCAGTTTGAGGGGAATGATGAGGAGCTCAATTTTATATGTGTTAATTTAGAAGTGCAAATTTATTAGTGAATCAAATGGAGCTGTAGACTAGGAAGCTGAATATATGAGCCTGGGTTTTGGGTAAGATGCTGGACTGGAGATATAAATGTGGCATTTGGCGGTATACACACGATATTTAAAATGACTCTGGCTGAGCTCACTTAAGGCAGTGTGAATAGAGGAGAGAAGAAGACCATGACTGAGCTCTGGAACTCTCCAACAGTAAGGGGTTAACCAGAAATGGAGAAACCAGCAAAGGAAAACTAATTAAGTGAAGAAATGAAGGAAGAAATCCAAGCAAGAGGGGTGCCATGGAAACTAAGATGAAGGGAATACACAGCTGTATCAAATGGAGGTACTGTTAGGTCAAGAGATTGAGGACTGAATACTGACTATTGCATT
>JAQZBX010014638.1:15099-38518 GCA_029593785.1 Cabassous unicinctus
GGTCAAGAGTGTTTTCATTTGTTTTTTAAAGATGGAAGAAATAACAGCATTAAGATGAGGGGGGAAATTCATGATGTGAGATACAGGAGGGACGATTGCTGAAATGATATCCTACAATTGGCAGTTGGATATACTGCCCTGGAGTTCAAGGAAGAAGTCTGGGCTGCAGATACAAATTTAGGAACCATCAGTATATAGATGATATTTAAAGCTAAGAAACTAAACGAGTGCACCAAGGGGCGAATGAAGATTGAAAAGGAAAGACCAAAGACAGAAAAACCTGTTAGGAGTCAGGGAGTTGAGGAGGAGCCAACAAAGGAGGCTGAGAAGGAGGAACGCGTCACGTGGGGGAAAAATCAGGAGTGTGATGGCCTAAAGTGAAGAGAAAGTGTTCCTTGGGGGAGGAAGTGATCACCTGGGTGAAAATGCAGCTGATAGGTCAAGTGAGATGACGATTGAGACCTGACCATTGCATTTAGCAACTTGGAGGTTCATTTGGTGACCTCAAAATGAGTCATTTTGGACAAGTGGTGGACAAGAGGGGTTGATAAAAGTCTGATTTGGAGCTTCTTCAAGAGAGAATGAGGAGAGAAGTTGAAGAAAGAATGTAAACCTACCTTTTGTTTTCTTCTCAAGTGAAAAAGTGGAAAAAATGATTCAAAACATTATTTTTAAAGAAAGGAAAATAACTGCATTTGTATGATGGAGAGCAAAAGAAAAATGAGGCAGAGAGGATTGAACTGCTGGAGTGATGTGCATGAGTAGGAGGGTTCATTGATTTTGAAGGAGTCAAAGCAGAATATATAGGCACAGGTAGGTAGATGTGGTTTGGGGATCTTATAAAAGTTTGTCTTCTGTTGGCTTCTGAATTCTCAGTGAAATAGAAAGCAGCAAGGTTATCAGCAGAGAGTAAGAGTGTGGAGATGGAGCCAGGCAATATAAGATGCAGAGCTGGAGGATTTTCGATTATACACCAGCAGGCCGTAGGCTTAGTATTTATCTAAGCATAACTGATGAAGGAGATGGAAAGAGGGGATAGATGTAAAAAATACTTGAGTGGTCAAATGGTCAGGATAGTGATATGAAGTAAAGGGATCCTGAGTCCAAAGTTTCTGGCATAAGTTCTTGGGACAATGGTCATATGCTTTATTAGGTTTACTACAGGGAAGTTGAGCATGTTTGGAGAGGGAAATAATGAGATTAATTTTAAATGCATTGAGTTTGAGGTGGTATAGATCCTGGTGAAGATGTCCAAAAGCAGCTGACTGGTGGACCAATGGAAAAAAGTTACCGACAATTAAGGAGGGGAGAAATAGTTTAAGGCCCCTTCCAATTTGAAGGATTTTGGAAAGCAGTTCTCAATTCTAGCTATGCAGCACTTGAGAACTTTTGAGACACAACCACTGTGTACCCAGATTAAGTCAGAGTCTTCTGAGGTGAAACCTGAAATATCTGCATATGAGTCTTATGTGCAGCCAGGGTTGCAAGTGACATGCACTTATGACCTTCATGGATTGAAATTACCGTCAAAATAAATCATCAAACCATCTGTACAAAACTTTAATAAAATATTAAGCAAGGAAACCCAAGCACAAAAATTTGTTTACTATCTATCATTGATTCTTTTATTACCACAGTGGATTATTACTGAAATTATTAAGAAGTACGGCTGCTGTTGGCACAACTAATAAATCCTGTCGAAATTTAGCTGTAGGGTATAACTGTAGGATTTAAGCACTAACTAAAATCATGGTCTTTATGGCTAGGTGTGTAATATGTTTATCATTTATTCTCAATTTATGATAACCACACAGTATATAAATCTCTGTAAACCTCTAAGAAGGCTGGAATGTCAGAGAAGAACGTGGCTGGTTGATTCCGATAGGCCATAAGACCTCCTTGCCAGTACGTTCACTTCTTGTCAGAAAATACTGTGAAACAAAGAAAGAGACTGAACATGAATGAGGTGACCACATTAGATCTGTTTTTAATACTTTTTTCATAAAATTCCAAGTCAAACACATTTTCAGTTCTGATTTTTTTCGGATACTATGATGTCAATTGATAGCATAGCTGAGTAGGCTTTGAAGAATTCTCAAATTATTTCAGAGAAAGTGAGTAAACAGTGCTGTTTGCTCTTCTTTAATCTGTTCTACTGTGACTACTACATCAGATTTAATGTCACTGTAATATCCCGAATTTATAGGTCATCCTTCTTCTGGGGTTTTTAAAGTACTTTGTGTGTATTACTTTAATTTTCAGAGAGCTAAAATTCATCATCTGTTATGGAATCTATTTCAGAGAGAGTCTACAAACAGCACTAGAAAATCCCCAAAGTGTTTCTTTTTTCCCTCCATATGCTGTAGGTATAAACATTCATTGATTCCAACTCTACAGTGCTTTAGCAGCCATTTATATATGGATTACAGTAGGCTTCTCTGGGGGGAAATCTAATCCCAAAAGGTTCAGTTTGAGATTCTGCAGGCCGATAAAGATTAAAATTGTAGCTCCTTTCCCTTTTCATTGTTTTGGTTTTTTGATCTTTTAATTTTTATATTGTCTTACACATCAGTAATTCAATAACGACCGTCTTTCCAGTGCCTCAGTAGGTAGAAATTGGGAAGTTAAATTGGATAGCCTCACAAACAAGAGCTCTGCAGCGTGTGCCTTTGTAGTAAAAGGTGATGTTGTAGGGTTTGTGGTTATATCCCATAGTGCTGTGGACAGTCAGCAAGTTCGATCCAGGGAAACTCATGGAGGTAAGTGAGTAGTAAGTAGTGACATTAAAAAGGCATTTTAGGACACGGAGAAATGTCAGAGGAGGAGCTACAGATACTTGATGTGTTAAATGTTCAGAAAATCATTTCATTAAATTTATTTAAAATAGCAAGTGAAAAATATCTGTCTGTGGATTTTATATTTTCTTTGCTCTTTTTCTAAAGCTTCATGCTAATTAAACTAACAATCTTATAATCAACATACTGAATACGACAGAAAAGTCATTAAATAAGACTAATTTTAGGTTGATAAATGGAACAAAATGAACTATGAAGATTCAACAGTCATAAAATTTTGCTTTTAATGAATGAAGCATTATTTAAATATGTAGAACCAAATTGTTAAAACTACAGAGAAGTTAGAAAAATCAGAATTATAAGTCGGAGACTAACCTACTCCACCAAGAATCTGACAGATGAAGAAAAAAATAAATATAGAGAGAGTAGAAATAATATAGTTAATAAGTTTGACTTACATGAAATACCTTATGGAATTTTTTTACTCTACCAAGAGAAAAACAATGTTCTGAAACATTTTTAAAAATCCATCATGTGCTAGATCATAAAATGGAAATCTTAATTCCAAAAGAGATGAATTGTATGGGTCACATTTGATAACCAAATGGCAATAAAACTATTAATTAGTGAACAACAAGCAACAATAAATCAACGAAACCAAACATTTGAAAATTAAACTCTTGCAGAGATCTTTTGAGGAAAAAGAAATGGAAACTGAAATTATAGACATTGAGAACGCAATGGGAATGAAAACATTATATATCAAAACTGTAGTGTCCAACTAAAGCTAAATTTTGATGAAAACTCATAATCCTCACTTATTATAATTAAATAGAACAATAGAAAATAAATAAACCAAGCATTAAATTTAAGAGCCTATAAATTGAAAAATAAAACAAACCAAAAAAGTAGGAGTAAAGCATTAGTAAAACTAAAAGAAATTAATGAATTAGGAAGTAAAACAACAACAAAGTGATAGTGCTAAACTATCACCAAGATGTGTTTCTTTGAAATATAAATATTTAAGTAAATATGTTGCCATTCTGACGAAGAAGAAAATTATGAAAAAGACTATAAAGCAAAAGGAATGAGAAAGGGAATGTTAAAAAATATAGAAGAGATTTGAAAAAAAAAAAAAAGAAAATGACATTTGTTAAAAACATGGAAATATAAATTGAATAGAAGGTATAAATATTTAAATTATCTCAGAGTGGGTATAAAAATACTTATAAGAAATTGAAAGATGCCAAAGAATTTATTCCCCATGCATTTTAATAGGCCAAGTCTATCAAAACACCAAGGAAAAACATATCATCCTTTTTATTTGTTAGAATCATAATAGCCATTGCAAATTTTGTTTTTGATTCTCATTGCAAAATCACATTTTAAATGAGTGCAAGAATTAAGTGGAATTGCTGGATCAAGGCTTATGCACATTAAATATTTTAAAGCATATTATCAAATTGTCCTCTAGAAAGAGTTTACACTTCATATACCTTTAAAGCTATTCCAGAGCATAGAAAAAAAAATATAAAAAGCATTCCAAGTTCACTTTATGAGGCTAGAATCACACTGATACCAAATCATCAGTTAAGCACATAAATTTGCAAAAATTCTATGTTAAATAATAGTAAAATAAACACAGCTTTGTATTAAAAGAATGATACACTACAACCTAGTGGGATTTTTTTCAAGAATACAAAATGGTTAAGCATTAGGGAATCTATAATTATAGGTTTTTATGTTTGTTTTTGTTTGAAATCTTCACTAAAAGGATTTTGTTTGTTTTTAAGTATATATAATTACTTCTTCTAATATTTGACCATGTTTATACAAAATAGGTAACATAAAATGCACAAATTTTCCCTCAATTTTATTTCTACTTGTCCCCTCATTTAAAAAAATAACTTTATTTAGGAATATTTTGCATAATTTGCCCATTTAAAGTAAGCAATTCAATGATTTTTAAGTAAATTTACAAAGTTGTGCAACAATCACTTTAAATAAGTTTTAGAACGTTTCCATCACCCCAGTAAGATCCTTCATGTCCATTAGCTGTTAATACCCACCTGCCCCAGGCAGCTACTAATCCAATTTCTGTCTCTAGATTTGTCTTTTCTGGACTTTTCATATAAATATAATCAGTCATATGCTATGTGGTCTCTTTTGTGGTCTCTTCTACTTAGCATAATGTTTTTGAGATTCAGGCATGTTGTAGCATTTATCAGTAGTTCTTTCCTTTTTATTACCCAATAGTATTCCATTATATGGATGTACTACTTTTTATCCATTCACCAGTTGATGGACATTTGGGTGGTTTCCAACTTTCTACTATTATGAATGATGCTGCTAAGAAGTTGAGACCATTTTTGTGCAAGTTTTTGTTTGTATGTGTGTTTTCATTTCTCTTGGGTATATACCTAGGATTGGAATTGCTGGTCCATTTGATAACTCTGTGTGTAACATTTTGAGGGACTGCTAAATTTTCCAAAAATGGCTGCACTATTTTACATTCCCACTAGTAGTGTATGAAGGTTCCCATTTCTCCACATTCTCACCAACATTTATCATTACCTGTCTTTTTTATTATGGCTATTCCAGAGAATGTGAAATGGTATTGCAGTCACACTTATAAGATTTTGGATAAACAAACAGACATAAAATCATTGCAGGAGATGCCATAACAGCATCTGATAAAATACAACATTTTTCTTGACAATACCTTTGATAACAAACAAAAAGTCATTATCTTAACATGATAAGGATAACAATGATGATGACAGTACCAAATATAATATTATAACTGTTAATAATAATCATACTTAAATAGAACATATTGCAAGGTACTGTATTAAGCATTTTATATAACTCATTTAACAGTCACAGCAACCTTATGAGGTAGATTCTAGTGTTACCCCCATCTTAGAAATGCGGAATTCAAAGCCCAGACAAGTTAAGTGATTTGTCTTAGTCCACACAACTAGTAAGTCCTGGAACCGGAAATGGAACACAGGCACTCGGGATTCAGGGTCCATCCTGTTAACTTTTACACAGTAATATGGAGACTCTAATCTCAGCTGGGCCCTCAGTGCTACTTGCTTTTCTTCCTTGTCATTTGACCTCTCCTTTGCCCTTTCTCCTTCATCTGAAGCTCCACCTTTACTCTAAACTTTCTATGTATAACTGTATTTACCACCTCTCAGGGAAAATAAAGGCTACTAAAAAAAAAAAATAACTGAAACGAAATAAATTGAAAATGTAGTATGTGTTTGTTTTAATTTGCTGAAGGTAGCTGGGAGCAATATGCCAGAAATGGGTTGGTTTTTACAATGGGAATTTATTACGTTAGAAGGTTACAGTTCTGAGGCTGTGAAAATGTCCAAGTCAAGGCAACAACAGATGCTGTCTCACCGAAGGTCAGCTGCTGGCGATCCTGGACTCCTGCCGCGTGGCGAGACACAGTGGCAGCTCTGCCGGTCTGGCTCTCCGCCTTCTTCTCCAGGTTTACTTTCTCCCCGAGCACAGCTGTGGGCAACCAGGGATATGGCTCATCTCTCTCCCCTGTCTTCTGGGCCTTGGCTCTTTCAGCCTCTTGGGGGCCTCTTTCTGTGCCTCTGTGCTCTGCTAATTCTAGCCTCTGGCCTCCAGGACCCCTCTCTCTCAGCCACTTGGGGTTTCTGGGTCTCTGCAGCTCTTTTCTGTGTGTCTGCGGCTTTTTAGTCCTCCGTTTATAAAGGACTCCAGTAAGAGGGTTAAGACTCACGCTGCGTCCTGCAATCTAATCAGAGACCCTTAACTGAAGTGATCTAATCAAAGGCTCCATCTACAGTGGGTTTACAGGCACAGGAATGGGTTTACTTTAAGAACAGGATTTTCTGGGGTCCACAAGAGACTGAAATCCTCACAGTGGTAAATGTGGCACTGCAAATCAATGGGGAGAAAATAGATTATTCAGTAAATGGTGTTGAGATAATTAGCTAACTATTTGGGAAAAAATTATATTCCTGTTCCACCCCCATACATTTTCATGTGGTTTAAATTTCACAAAAATAAAACCATTAAAATTCGAAAGGAAGTTCTAAGAGAATCATTTCATAATCAGGATTTTCAACATATACCAGAAAACCAAAAATAAAAGAAGCTTATACGCAGAAGGTAAATTTTTAAAATTATCTCATGGAAAGAAATCTCGACGTAGGCTGCCCAGGTAATCATAAAGATCCAGACTCCTTCTGTCTTTATTCTGCCTTCTTTAGTGCATGGCTTTTAACCTCAAAGTGACTTCATAGGCCAAAATGGCTTCTGGATTTCCAGCCCTCATATTTGCATTCCTTAGCAGGAAAGAAGATGATGAGAAAGACTAAAAGAACCAACTCTAACCTGAATTTACTCTTTTAAAGTAAGCTTTCTGGAAGTCTGCTCAACACTTGTGCTTTCATCTCATCGATCAGAATTTAATCACATGGCCATGTCTAGCCTTAAGGAAGGTTGGAAAATGTAGTTTTTGAGCTTGGTGTAGTGTCATCCCAAATAAAATTGAAGTTCTATTATTTTAGGAAAAGGGAAAAATGGACGTTGGATGGCAACTAAAAGTTTCTTCTGTTCTTGAGGTAGGTGAGGCATGACCCCAGAACTATCAACTGTAAAAGACAAGGTTGATAGATTTTGACAAACACGATAGCAACAAAACCTTCTTTCCTTTTGCAGAAGGCATTATAAATAAAATTAAGGCAAATCACAAATAATTGCAACGAATGACAGAGAAGTAAGGTTCTTTAAGTATAAAGCAATATACAAATTAGTAAGAAACTTGACTGCCAGTTCTTGGGAAGAGAGTATCAATTCTTTGATTCCTCCTTAAATGTATAGTAATAAGTTATAGACAGTGCTCAGTCTTAAGTATACTTTCTTTAAAATCATGTTGCCCTATTATCAAAGGGAGGCATTTTTTGTTTTGGGTGTCTTTGTTCAGATTCTCTGCCCCTCAAGGGCACATTTTAGTCTATTAAATGCTATCCTCTATTAATGAATGTACAGAGAGGGACTGTGATTTAGGATAGATTCAGATAGATTACCTGAATGCTCAGTTAACTGCCATGGTGAGAATAGTTTGTTTTCAGATTGATAAGAAGATCAAATCAGTAGCCATTCTCAGTTCAGTGCTTCATCAGAAAATGAATTAAAGTTAAACCATTAGTGGTCATTTTTCTAAATACTAACCATTGAATTTCAAATCCCAGAAAACGCTTTTCATGTTTTTAGTGGTCATTACAGATTGGAATGATTTTAACTGAGTTCAGAACTAGGGGGCATCGGGAGGGGCACAGTTCCTGACCATGTCACTTAGACAGCAATACTTACAGCTTTCTGTTAACATCTCTGATTTAACAAGCAAGTTGGAGGCAAGTGATTTCGGCTATTTGGTATCCTTGGTAACCACTGTTAGATGATGAACTGAATCAGTTAAAATTAATTTCTTGTGAAAATCTGCTTCCATGAAAGGGTACTGGTTTGATGTTTAGATGCACAAGAAATATCCATATATATATATAATATGTGCATGTATATATATTAGTATCAGTTTAGAGAATACTTGTAGAGAAAAATCTGCCGAATAAATCCAGAAAGTGGGGAAGATGAGGGAAGGCTGTAAGGTCTCTCCTTTAAGGACTCTGCTGTCTTCTTGGAGAGAGAAGACATAAATGAAGTGGAAGCATAATAGCCACTCTGTCAGCTTTTGTGCAGCTAGAGGAGTAGCTTTCCTTGCCTAGCTTCTGTGAATGCTAACTGCCATGACAAAGCTATTTTATTGTTATAGAAGTTTGGGAAAAGATAGAGAATCATTTTTTCAATATAGAATAACACAGTATGTATTTTAGCTCCAAGCCCGTTTTTAAGGTCAATTTAGGAAACATGTTCCTTTCGCCCTGATAGGTGCCTTCTCTGAAGCCCATTTCTGCTTACAAACCCTGCAATCCCAGAAGCTAACGTTTTGGGGCTATTGCTTGAACATGGAAAGCCAGCTCTGGACTGTGTAGTATATGCCAGAATGGCTTTTTCCAAGCAGAGTGGCACTCTCATCCCCATTTGGAGTTTGTCACAAAGGGTGGGCTGGAGCAGGCCCACTGTACGGAGACGTGCCCTGGGACCCTGGCACAGCCCTGCAGGCCACTCACTTCCCTGGAGGCTGTGGGGAGGAATGGATGGCCCCAGTTTCAGTTCCATGTAGAATTTCTGCTACTGCCAACTTCAGGATATTCTGCTTGCTCTCAGAAGAACTAGAAGATGGAAAATTAAAGGGAAAAAAATCAGGAGCTGAACTAAATGGAGGTAAATTGCAACTTAATTTCCAAGATTGCTTAGAAATTTTTATCTTGAAATCTTCCTTTGTTCTACAGTTAAAATACTTGCTGAATGAACACTTCCAGGAGGGAGCATATATGCTGGGAAGTCCTCATAAATTCGGCTTCAAGACTACATCACCACTTAATACTTCTATAAATGTTGGGGATACTTACCTAACTTCTTGTTGTATCAATTTTCTTACCTGCAAAATGAGAATAATTTTGTTTATGGGGGAACTAGACGTATGGTATAAATGAGATCATGTATTTGGCAGAAGGCCTGGAACTTGGGATTCAGTAAATGCTAGCTCCCTTATTACTCCCCATCAGCAGAGACTTGCCCGAGTTTCACAAAAATCTGCACAAGTGACTCCCACCCCATCCTTTATTTTTGCTTTCTTTTACTTCTTCCATTAATCTCTTCTCGTTTTTTACTCTTCTTCTGGTGCCTTCCCACATTATTGTTTTCTCTCCTGTCTTCATCTTAACCTCCAAACTCGTTCTTGGCTCATTTCTGCTGCTCTTCGTAAGTGAGAATGTAATATAGTCTAACTGTTCATTCTTCACATTTATGAACCTACCATGTGCTGGGTGCTGTCCTTGGTGTTGGAGATACTGGGAACAGGGAAGACATAGCCCCTGTCCTCAAGGGGCTTTCCTTCTAGCAGAGGATATAGACAAGTAAACAGGCAATTAACAGTTCAGCGCAATAACGGAAAATGCAGTGTCTTATGGGAGCACATAGGAGGAGCACCTAACCCATACTTGGTGGGAGTGGTGTCAAGGAGGGCTTCTCCAGAGAAGAATTATATAAGCTCTGGCATGTTATGGAAGTGCAAGTTCAGGCAGCGCATTAGAAGGAAGAATTTCTAGCAAAGAAAACATCATGTGCAAATGCTTGATGGTTTAGGGGTGGTGGAGTTGAATTTGGGTTGTAGAATGGGGAGTTTTTAAGTGATAAGAGATAAAGCCAGAGAGGTCAGTAGGGACTTTGAGGGGCATGTTAAGAAATTGAATCTTATCCTAATGGTAATATTGACCTATTTTATGATAGAATCCATAGAATATGGGGTACAATGGGAGAGAGGTATAAAGGAAGTCTGAGGTTTCTGATTGAAGCAACTGGGTAGTACAGAATTCAGATGTGGGAGCAAGCAGGTTGACGGAATGTGAGAGAGAGACTGAGCTGGGTTGTGTGTTTGAGGTACATAGTAGTTACAAATATTGGTCTGAAATGAAAAAGCAATTGCATGCATTTTTTTTGAAGTTAGGATAGAGATTATATTCGTTATTCCCTATTGTATTTTTACATGATTCTGGTCCTTTTACCTGTCCTTGCATTTTTTGGTGTGTGTGGTTAAGTGATGGTGGCCCAATCATATTTGTTTCTAAGAGGGATCAAAATGTAACAAAAAACATAGTTGGGATAAGGAGGTGAACCCTGTGACAGGTGATTAGAATAAAATGAAGAGTGTTCACCCTCTGACATCACAGGAATTGCTTACAGGAACTTGTATATTGACTTCTTTCTAAGAAGCAGAAGTGCCATGGCCAGAACTTGGGCTGATGGTGGTCGCAGAGAAGTGTGTGAATGAGAGTTTGAGATGAGTAATAGATAAGGTTTCATCTTACCTAAACTCAATTTCTAAGATTAGAGATGTGTCTCCAGTTCACCTATTTTTGTTAAAGAAATGACCATGGTTTTGTTTTTCCTGAATTGACCTAAAAAAGTTTGGGATCTATTTTTATTTCTGACTTGTATGCCCTTTGAGGTAAAGTCCGATAAGCTTATTACCTGCCGAGTATGTAAAACTGCCTTTGATTAGTCAGAAGTTAACGTCCTTTTGCTTACAGTGAAAGCCCCTCATTCTTACATTTTAAGATTTGTTTACCAAATATGTGTTTCTATATTGCACATAAGTCATGATTGCATAGTTTTCGATCATGCCTCTGTTAAGTTCATCTTTTCCTAATACTAGTTTGGTTAGTTTCTCCCCATCCAGCTATATGCCCTTTATCTCCACCCTACTGAGATTTTCTCTTTCTTCAGCTCTCACACCCCTATCTGATGCTTGGAACTGGATCTGACCTTGACCTTTGGGGGCTGATGCCCTATATTATGGAAGAGAAATGAGTCATTTTACCTTTCAGGATGCAGTAGCCACACATAAGGCCACGTTCCCAGGAAGTCCAGCAGGGGCTTCTCAACCGCTTCCTGATGACCAGACCCCTCAATGGACAAACATCATTTGTTTTGTTTTACCATGTCTCCCTTACACAGATTTGGGAGAGCTTGGAGATTCTCACAATCCATTGGAGTGAGGAATGCTAGGAGATCTAGCATTTCTTTCTATTCTGGCCCTGTAACATCAGGACCATTGGTTGGAATGAGTTCTTGGGAGTCAGGGTTGCACAAAGCCAGCTGGCGGAGTGCTCATGGCCTCTGCTCCAGTCCAGGGCATGCCCCTTGCCTGCCAGCTCTGCTCCAGCAGATTCTATCTGACTTGCCAACTCTGTACTTTGCCAGTGTAGACATTCTCACTACTGTCCATTGCCTCTCCAAATGATCTCTTGTCTTCACAGCCACACTGATAATTGTCTTGTGCTTGCTGGATTTCTTCCTCCGTTCTTCAGACCACTGTGATCCATTTCCCACACCCACCACTCCCCTGAGGCTGCTTTAATTACTGCTAATTGCTGAACCCAGAGGCCATGTTTCAGTTATTGGAATGCTGCTACATTTGGAAGGGTGATCACTGCTTCCTGCTCTCTTGACTTCAGAGGCACTGAATCTCATTCTGCTTTTTCTCCTTCATGGTTTTTTTTTTCTTTTCTTTTCTTTTTTTTTTTTGAGTTAATTTTTTATTTTTAAAGAAGCTTTAGATTACATAAATGTTACATCAAAAATATAGGGGATTCCCATATACCCCATCCCTTCCCCCTCCCATAATTTCCCCCATTAACAATGTCTTTCTTTAGTGTGGTACATTTGTTACAATTGATGACACATATTGGAGCATTGCTACTAACCATCGACAATAGTTTACATTATAGTTTATACTTTGCACTGCACAATTTTATAGGTTTTGGCAAAATGAATAATAGTCTGTATCTGTCATTGCAATGTCGTGCAGGATAATTCCAATGTCCCCATAGTACCCCATGTTACACCTATTCTTCCCTCTCCCTCCCCTCAGAACCTCTGGTGGCCACTGCTTCTACATCAATGGTACAAATTCTTCCATTGCCAGAATAATCATAAGTCTACTTTAGTCCATGGTTGCATTTTCTTCCACTTGCCCCTTAAATGTTGGTGTTTGTTACCTTGCTGGGCTCGGCCCACTGTTTCTCTCACTTTAAGTGCTTTTCCCAGGTTGTCCCCTCCGCTCTCAAGATTGACCAGCCTACAACATGCTGATAGTTCCAAATCCATATTCGAGCTCAGCCTTTGCTGATGTTCATTTCAGTCTTGTACATTTAACCACTTCCTGGATGTCTCCATCTGCATACCCAGATGTCACCTCAAATTCAACATGTCCAAAACTGGAGTGATCATTTGGCCTTTATACTTTGGTTCCCCCCTTTACACTTGCCATTCCCGCTGCCTGCCTGAAATATTCTTGCCACAGTTTCCACGTGGCTCACCCCCTCACTTCATTCAGTCTCTCTGCTCAACCATCACCTTCTCAGAATAGCCACCTATCTTCCTTTTCCTTGACTTCATTTTTCTTCAGAGTGTATATCACCATCTGAATTAATATGATATAATTATTATTTACTTGTTTATTTTTCACTTTCCGCTAGTAGAATATAACCTCTATTTCTATATCTTGTTCACTATTATATTTCTAGCACCTGAGTCAATTTCTGGAACATAGTCGATACCTAAATATTAAGTGAATGCATAAATCAGCCTACCCCAACCCCAGACTGATTTCAGTATTTTTATCTCAATGGTGACACCACCATCACCCCCAGTCACTCAAATCAGGAACCTGGGAGTCATTCCAGAAACTTCCCTCATCATCATTCACCCTGCCGTGCCTCACTTCGCCAGTTCCCCCCAGTGTAACCTCATTATTTCTCAGGTTTGTTTCCCATCTCCTTTCCTACTACCACACCCTTAGTTCAGCCCCTCAGACCACTCCCCTGAATTATTGCAGCTCCTAGTGTACACCCTGCCTATTATTAACCAGCAAAATCCAGTCTCTGCGGAAGCCTGAGGGGTCTTTGTAAAAGGCAGATCTAAACCTGCTGCGTTCCTTTGGGAAGCTTTTCAGCCATTCCATTCAGCCACAGAATCAAGTCTAAGCTCCTTAGCGTGACCTATAAGAGATTCAGCTGGGTTATAAAATGTGCCATCCCTTGCTTTACACTAACAGTAGAGGGTGCCCTGCAACTTCTTACCTCATTACCTTTTTTCAAGCTTCCCCACAGCTTAGAGTGACTTCTCTCCTACCCCTCCCTTTCTTCTAGATTCTTCTAAGCCTTAGCTTTGGGTTCCCTTTCACCTGGGCTCGGTGTGCATTCTCTGTGCTCCTGAGCTTTCCCTATCACTGTACCTACACTTACAACATTATCTTCCATTATCTGTCTCCTTCATTAGACTGTCAACTCTCAGGAGAAGGACTGTGTATTATTCATCTTTCTATTCATGTCATGTAACCCAATGACTGAACCTTAGTAGATACTTGATAGATATTTAAATAGACGAATGAATGAATGGCCTAAGTGGGTCTTTTGGGCAGAATTCTGGTCATTGTCACTAAGTTCTTGTATGAAATTGCTCTTCCAAAACCTGAAAGATGTTAGTGTTACCTGCAAAATAGGGAAGTTCTTTGTGTGCTGTGTACTAGAGAACAGTCTGTTTAAACTTGTCAGTAAGTGCCCATGTTTTCCTTCTCTGTTGTCCTATCAAGAAAAAAAGTCAATTTAACAATAGATAAAAGAAAAAAGGACTGTTGGAAGATTACACCCATTAGCCTCTTATGTAAAGTAATTATATTGTTGTTATAATATGTACTGTGTTAGGCATGTGGGCAATATGGCTTAGTGAGAATTTCTTAAGGACTTGGCATATACTTAGTTGAAAGTGAATGCTCCTTTCCCTGGAGTACATACTGGATTTGAGTTTTTATTGTGAAAAAAAAAGTGTTTCTGCTGCAGAACCTTATCATCAACTTGTTGGAATTCATGCCCAGAATACTTTGAGTTGAACCACTCTGCCACAGTGGCATGTAAAGATTTGCTAGGAAAGGCATCGTGCCAGTGATGCTGTTAACTTGTTAAAAGCTGGGAATGCTGCATGTCACTTAAATGGCAGAGAAAAGCCAGTCCTGAACTGAAGTAAATGAATCTGTGCAGTGGTTTTGCCACTCTGTTTTACTGAGCCCTGAGATTCTGCAACACTGTCTTGGGGCCACCTACAGGTAGACCTCCGGGATGAATCTGAAGCCGCACCTCGCTCCCAGAGCAACTGCACTGATACCTGGTCTTAGAGAGTGGTTCTTTAAAATATTCCACTTGATATTATATTTGACTTGATTTGGCTGCATAGAGCTGGGCTTGTGTCCTATACTATAGGAAGAATTTAAGTGAATAAAACTTTAAAATTCCAAGTGGTCAGATTCCAAATAGCTCAAGAGGAATGGAAGGCATAAATGATCTTTTAGATTCTTGTGTTCTAACTCTTAAAAGCAAAGAAGAAGGGGCAGGCTCCCCATCTCAGAAACTAGGGTTTTTTGATGAACACAAATTTAAAGGGTTAGGGACACACAAATGAGGGAGCCAGGCAAATACACATCCAGGAACTTTCAGGGACATATGCCCCAGTGATATTTTCAAGGAATGCTGATGGCCAGAATGAGTTGGTGTTTTGGAAACGTCTGAAGAATAATCAGAAATGTATTATTTTAATTTATGTTCAGACAAAGAAGGAAGGCATCTCCCTTCCTGGGGAAAGGGAGTAATGGCAACAGATGCCAGGAGACATCCAATAGAGGCAGGAGCCATGCCAGCAGGGGGAGTCGGGCAGCTGGCCCAGTCCTCACAGTGGAGGATATGTGGAATCTAGAAACTCAAGGCCTGAGAACTTGATGTCCATCTCTGGCAAAGTCCTAAGCCAATTTAGCAGATGGTTTATGAGTACTTAGAAAAGAAAAGGTGCTCCTGGGTTGGCTTATTCAGACCAAGTCATGCTAAACTTCCTGTGCTTCCTTTATTGGTAGAGTAACTACTCTTGACTTTAGTAAGATTTTTCATTACATTGTTTAGTATAACCAACACATGTCTTTTTTTCACTGGGAACAAAGAAACTGAACTGGGGAAAGAGTGGGTGGGGTGAGGCCCTTGTCAGCTGAAGAGAAAAGCCTGATTGACAGAAAGATACCTCTGTGCGACCAGCTTGGTGGAGCCAGAGACTGCATAAGAAGGAATGGGCAGTTTAGTGTAAGCTGCTGTGTTTATGTTCAGAGTGTCCCATAATACCGCATTTCTTGAACTGTGAACCATAAGCCACCTGCCTGGACCTCACCCAGAATCAGGATACCTGAAGGTACAGTCCAGGAGGCTGGACTTTTAACAAACTTCCCAGGCAATTTTCAAGAACACATAAATTTCAAAACTGTTGCTTTAAAGGTAAGATCATCTGTTGTGAAGAACGTTACCCAGTTAGAGAAGTATAGGAATTCTTTGGTTTATAAACAGAGTCATTTTTTGTATGTTTGAGTGTGACCTGGAAATTTCTGATCTTCCTCTACATCTGATTGCCCAGGGTCAAACCCAACCCGATTACCACATTGGATAAAGACCTGAGGTAAAGAGCAAGGGAAGAAACTAGGCTCTGTAGAATTCCTTCAGAAAGTCAGTGACCACACTGCCTGAATTGGGGACAGTGGTGTGCTGGTACATGTTTAACAGACACATCAATATAGGCACTAAAGTTTCTTATAAGTTGTTCTGATATAAAGGACGTGTAGCACAGTTTACAATTCATAATAAAATATACATTATACTTTATTGATTACATTGCAGTTGAATCTACAGATTACTTTCCTTGATTTGTGTCAAAATTCTGTAACCAGCCAACCTTTGGTGAGTGTAGGTCCAGCACATATTGGTTGTTGGTTTCATTTATGTTAACAAGAAAGATGAAAATGAAACAATAAGGACATGTGTCAGAACTTTACTTCATTTGTCAATGATGTGAGCAACTTCTTTGTTGACTCTGAGAATAGCTTTTGAATATTAGAAGACTAATATCCTCAGAGAATATGGAAAAAAAAAGATGACTATAGCCTCAATATATATATTTTTTAATAGTAAATGAACAGTTTATTACTTAACACAAATGGTCCAAAAAGCAAGGGGAAAGATTGAATCATGGCCAGTCTCCCAGGGAGGCCAACTGCTCAGGCCAGAGTTGATAGATGGCTGCTCTACATGTCCCACTAGGAGAGGAGAGACTCTGTACCATTTGAGTGTTGAGTTTTTATACACTCGAGAGGGAAGAGGACAATAAATGTTGACACCTTTGCTCTTACTCATTTCACAATCTGGAATGTTATGCATTTACATATACTGTGCAAAACTGACATTATGGTAAATCACAGTCACCTTAGTGCTTTATTACTAGTAGGCCTATTTAAATGCCAGAAAAGATAGCCATTGTTCCATGCAAGGACTTGAAGGAATTAAAAAGAGCATTATAAACTATAGACTTTGATTAGTAGCAATGCTTCAATTCATCAATTCTAACAAATGGACCACACTAATTTAAGTTGTCAGTAATAGAGGTAACCATGTGTGGGTGCAGGGGGTGTGTATAGGAATTCCCTATATTTTTATTGTAATTTTCTGTAAATATGAATCTAAATTTCTTTAAATATAATGTTAAAAAAAATAACCACAATAAAGAAAAAAATAGTAAATAAACACTATTATGAATACTAATAAGGTATGGGTGATTACAGACATTTCCTTTCATGTGAGGAGATGAAGTGACCTTCAGGTTTAGCTCTGAAGAATTTGAAGGAGACAACCATGCATAGTGCTAAGAAAAGAGCTTTCCCAGCATCAGTCACAGAAAGGGGAAATGCCTAAAATGGGGAAATCAGAAGAGAGAGTGGGGAAAATTGTTTGCGGATACCATTGGAGAGCTGATAAGAAGGTGGATCACATGGGACATTGGTAGGACACCATAAATTTGGATTTTTATTTACAGAATCTCTATATGGAGAGGGGTGAGAATAAAGAAGCAGCAGCAGGATGAGCAAGGCATGTTTCTGGGAAAATTAATCCCTATTTGTTCTAACCAACTCTCATAAGGAATACTCAAATGGGTAAGATATTTCTACCTAACTTACTGAATCTTTCCTAAGATAGAAAGATTCTTTCTGTGTCTTAAGAAAATATACCAGTTGATGGACAAGATGCTAGAATAAGAAAATATTACTAGGCCTATTTCATTTGACTTTGACTATGTTGCTTCTCATCTTGCCCCAACACCCATGCTCAATCCCCCAGATATCTCCTCTCCCTCTCTCTGGCTTTCCCTTGGCACAAAAGCATGCTGTCCTCTCTAAGTCTCATCCAGAACAGAGATAACGACTCTGCTGAAGGCTTTCACCACTATAAATACTGCTCCCTCACTCTCCTCTCAAATATAGCCTCAATTTTTGTACTAGTCACAACATAAACAACTACAGCAGACATAACACTTTTAATCTGCACTGTTAACATTTTCTCCACCACTTTAGACAATTAACACAATAATAAATTGAGCCCTGATTTGTATTGTTTTCAATTCTTTGATGTAAATGCTTCCACCATGACCCATTTCATGCTACCAACATGACATCATTGAATGTGGAATTGGGAAGAGATAAGCCAGTAGGACATCATTATCCAGTATTTCCACCATTCAGATCCTATAGATATAAACAACTGCAAAGGCATAAATAATAGTAAAATGCAGTGAAATGACTCAGAAATGATGAGTTTTAAGTATTTATTACCTTTTTCAATATAATTTATTTAATTGGTAGATTTATATCATTTAAATTTTAGTAATGGCTCTGTTTAATAACTGACTCGCAAATACCTGAAAATTTAACAGTTGGCTCTTAAGAGCTTCTATGAGCTGGCTCTAGCCCACCGCTGAGTAGGGGCAAGTTTTCTGAACTCACAGATATGTGACAAGGTTATGTCTTTGCTTTTATGCAGGAGCACAAATATGATAACTTAAACACGTTTTGAGATTTACATAGAAATGGGGCATTCCTGAACCAGAGCAAGGCAGTATCATGCCTGACAAATGTGTCTCTGCCCCCAAGCATCAATTTGTGAAGTGGAATTCCTTAACAGATGAGGTCAGATCCAATAGAACAGGTTTCCCCGTCAGATCTGGGAAACTATTTATGACTCATGTTCTTTGCCAGCTCTGCGTTTTGCATAAGTAGATATTCTGACTTGTAAAGAACCACCCTTGTGTTGCATCGGACTGATTTCAGCAAAACTGTTTTTGACACTGACATTCTCCCGTCAACAAGCACTTCTGAATACAGTCAGGTTGTGATATTATTACTTCTTACTTTTCTTCTTTTTCTTCTACACCTAGTATGTAAAAGAGCAATCCTTTTGTAATTGAAATCTGATGGCAGCCTGGCTGTGGCCACTAGAGTAGGTTTTTGGAACTGCTCTCTGCCACATGCAAAAAGATATTAGGATTTGAACCACAGTCTTTATGAAAATTCTTACTAAGAACAGACAGTGCTGTGCATTTTTTAAAATATAGTTTTGGATAGTCAGGGAGTAAGAGATATACCTTTGCGCATAGTCATAGCCTTTCTTCCTGTTTTCTCACTGTTATGCTTGCAAGGCAATTGTTAAATAATTTCATCCTGCTGCCCAAGAGCATTTACTGATGTGCGTTTGAATGTCCCACAGTAGGGACCTGGACTCTCTCAGTATTTCCTGTACTGACCCTTGTAATTATGGCACAGGGGCCCACTTAAACAGAACTTTGCTTGCCGAACGAATATAAACATAAAATTGCTTGAAGTTGCTAATTGTGCTTTCCTGCTATGGACCTTGGCTGTGACCCAGCAACTTGGCTATTTCAGCCATAAGAGATCAACTACAGGCCCGCAAATGCTTCCTCAAGTGAAAATTCTTAATGCTTATTGAGTCCACTGATTCTTCATTGAGGTAACAGAGCTTCTCTCCGAATATTATAATAAAATCTTACATTTATGAAATGAAAAAAATTTTTTCGGTATAAAAGCACAAAATAAAACCCAATAGAACGTTTTGGCTGGAGGGTGACCACGAACCAGTTTCAGGCATTGATGAATGCCAACTTTCCCTTTTTCTCTTCATGCCAAGGCCATTGTATTTAGGAAATCTCTTGTTGTATGTGCAACTGATCCTGTTGCTCTGATTCAGGACAAGAAATGAAACCACTCCCGTGCATGCCCTTTAGCCACGTAGGTATTGCGATGTGAGTTCCTAGAGGCAGGCAGGTAGACAGATGGCTGGCTGGGCGGCCCTGGCTGCAGAGAGCCTCACGACAGGCAGTGCTTACATACAGTTCCTGCTCGTGCATGGACCTGACCCTTGGACGTCTTTGGCAGCCATCTGGGTCCTCCACCTTGAGCAGCCAGTAGGCAGCACTGTGGGAAGTTTCTGAGCAGAACCCTTCTCAGGTGCTCTGGTGTGTTTTTTGGGAGCTGTTTTGGTTGAGACGGAGCCCCTCTTGGGCTCTTAATGATGCTCTCTAGTCAAAATTTTAAATGTTTTTGCTGCCTACTTTAAAGCATGCTTTCTTTATATGGCATTTAAGTTCTCCACGTTTCATTTGCAATTTTTAATTATAATGATCAAAGTAATATATACATGTTTTAAAAAATTACACTGCTGGAAAAAAAAAGAGAGAAAAGCTTTTACTCTCACTCCAGAGTTCACTCCCATAGTCAACCATTTTTTACCTTTTCTAGTTTTAGGTTTCTGGTAGTTATCTCCATAATGCTAAGTAATATACTTGTATTTCAGTTTTTAAATTTATGAACTTAATATATAGTAACAAGATGAGGAATTTTCCCATTCCATTTTATGTTATTTTGGGTTCTTTTATTAAACTTTAAAAAAATTAGGGAAGCGGGTGTGGCTCAAGCAATTGGACTCGCATCTACCATGTGGGAAGTCCTGGGTTCAATTCTCAGGGCCTCTTTGTGAAGGCGAGCTGGCCTGTGTAGCGAGCTGGCCCGCGCAGCAAGCTGGTGCAACAAAAAGAAACAGAGGAGAGAAAATGAGAGACACAACAAACCAGGGAGCTGAGGTGGCACAAGTGAGTCAGTGCCTCTCTCCCACATCGGAGGTCCCAGGATTGGTTCCCAGTGCCTCCTAAAGAAGATGAAAAGAGAAGACAAGCAGACACAGAAGAATGCGCAGCGAACAGACACAGAGAGCAAGACAGCGAGTGCAAAAACAACAAGGGGGCGGTAAAGAAATAAAATAAACCTTTAAAAAAAATTAAATTTCTATTTTCTATCGTATCCAACTTTATACGTTAATTCTGGACTCCCTACTGTGTAGCCTGAGGATATTGGTCAGCTATTACATTGTTATTAAATTGTGATGTAAAATTTTACATTCTAACTATAGGTAAACCATCTATGTTTTGTCTGTATGTTAATTCTAAACATCCTATACCAACAACCTGTGTTTATGAAACATTTGAAGTTTTCTTAACCAACATGTAGTCATCTGACTGGCTGGAATTATATGAGGTTTCCATTATTTTAGAAAACATTCCAATAGATACCACGACACTCCAAGTGCTCACAGATAGATAGCAGGCTCTTCACTCCTATGCCCATTTATTTTTGCTCCCACAAATTAAGCTGAATTCTTACTAGAAAACAGTTATTTTTGGCCCCAAACTTGTTTATTTTTGTTGTACTTGTTATTGCAATTATATAATTTAATTACATATTACATATAATGATGAAATATGAGTACTAAAAGAAAATTGTTGTTTCTATGAAAATTGAATTGAATGCTTTGTAAAACTCAGTAAAACCAAGTTATTTTGGAAATGCTTTTGAATTATGAGTATAGGAGCAATTGTGAAAGATTGAAAACAATAGCAAAAATCTTGAAGGATTTTCTATTTAGATTACTCCATAATATCTTTAAGTTATAATTCTACTTTAAAGGAAGCCAACTTGAACACAAAAAGTTATATTATGGGTAGGACTGATGTAAGAAAGATCACTCACAAAACTTCAATCAGAGGACCCATATTCAAAGAAAAGAAGTTTACCCTATAGCAAAAGACTGGCAAATTCCATCAACAGATGAATAGATAAACAAAATGTGCTATGTACATAAAATGGAATATTATTCAGCCATGAAATGTGCTGTAACATGCTATAATGAATGAATCTTGAACACATCATTTTGAGTCAACTAATCAGGACACAAAAGGACAAATACTGTATTATCTCACTGAAATTAAATAATTAGAACAAGCAAATTCATAGAGTCAGAAATTAGAATACAGGTTACTTGTGGGCTTAGGTGAGACTCCTTTAGCATTTTATCTAGTGTTGCTGTACCATTAGACTTTACCTGCCAAGGGATAGGAAGAACCCCTATCCTAACACTTGTGTCTTTCTACAATTGCCCCATGGAGGATATGGTGGCAATAATGCCCCACATAAAATGAGCCACTCACTTTGACATAGCATTCTTTCAGCCAGCCAAACCTACTGCTTTTGTCATCCCTCTAATCCACCCTTGCTGTTCTTGCCATTCTTCTCCTCCTATGCTACTCCTGTTTTCCTTGCTTTGGCTGCCTGCTAATCTCTGCTCTGTCCATAGGCTTCTGCCTCATCTACTAATAGTCATCTAGCCTCAAGTTCTTCCACCCCTTTTAGGTATGAGAATCCTGCCCTCTCTACTGCTAATTATAGTGCCTCATTACTCCTGTCTCGGGTGCTCACATTTCTAGTCTTTAGGGAAACTTTTCCTATCTCAAGCCCAGCACGTGTAGATTATGTCTCATGGCAATGCTGCTTGGACCCCTGGTGATACAGGGAACTAATGAATGGCACAGGGTGGGAGAAGTTTGCCTCCTCAGGAGAACACATTTCATTCAGGGTCAGAGCATCTGGAGAATGAAACCCCTATTTCAAGCTCCTTTTCCCACCTCAGTCTCCAAAGCGCCTTTATTCCTTTATTCAGTGTTCCTGCAGCAGCCTGTGCTGTCTGGCTCTGAAGTGCCCCACTTCTGCTCTATGTACTTTTTTTTTTTTTTTTTTTTTATTCATAAAAATCAAGATTTTTCACAGTACATACCAATATTTGTAAAATGATATACAAATATATATGCATATATGTGTATTTTCTTACATAAATGTTATTCTATGTACTTTTGAGGGGTGAAGATCCCGTCTAGTGACCAACATTCATTTACGTTTAAACTTGGTTTAAAGAGAAGTGACGATTGTGGAAATATCTTAGGGGAAAAGATCAGTGCCTGCTCACAGCTATGGCTCTGTCCACTGCCCATTATGCAGAATTTTTGGAACTCAAGGAGAGGACAGACCTGAGAACACTTTCGAGAAGAAGTGTTACTCCCTCTATCTTCCAATTAGAGTTAACAGTAAATTGTGTTAAAAAAATATTAGGTAGTTTTTTCCTCTATTAACCAATGCTCTTTAAAACAATCACTACATTTCTTGGTCGTATACCAGGATTATTAATCATTCTCATGATGAATAAATGCCAATTTCTATGCATGACTGCTGATGAAAATTAACAATTTCAAAGAAACCATCTTCATTTCAGCAACATGAAATATTTACTGCAAGGAAATTAACCTCAAAACATATAATTTACAGAAAAGTGACAGTTAAATACAAAATCACAAGAGCCCATGCTTTTTTTTTTTTTTTAATTTTTTTTATTTGTAAAATGATATATAAATACATATGCATATATGTGCATTTGTTTACATAAATGTTATTTGTTATATATATATATACATTTTATAAAGGTGCCTAGATTACCCAAATACTACTCAGAAACTACAGGGATTCCCATGCTCTCCACCGCCCACACCCCCAAAAACACCCCACACAACCATTCCCCATCCGTGTGGTACTACACCCGCAATGGATATACACATCCTGGGGCCTTGCCACCGAGCATAGACTACAGTTCACATCACAGACCACACTCTTTCCCACCCAGTTCTGCATGGTATATTCTGATGGA
>JAQZBX010014639.1:0-16767 GCA_029593785.1 Cabassous unicinctus
AACTTTTTTTAACAGTCTGAAAATTTGCATGGTTTTCCTTTTCTCTCTTAAACATTTATTTCCATTTCACTTCACCCAAATAACTTTTTCTCATGCAATATATTTTGAAGGCTGTAAGCCCTTTTATTCTATGACATTTTTCTTCAATGAAAATACATATTTACCACCATACATTATCAAAATATTTCCATCATTACAAATAGGAAACCTGTACAGTTTAAGCCTTAACTTCAGTGATAGTGGCATAACATTGTGAAAGTACAACATTGTGAACATAATTAACGGCACTGACATATACATCTGAATGTAATTAAAAGGGGGAATGTTAGATTGTATATATGGTATCAGAATAAAATTAAATAAAATAAAAAACTCCATGGAACTACACTACACAAACAGTGAACCCTAAGTTAAACCATGGACTATAGTTAATACAATTATAAAAATGTGCTATCATCAATTGTAACAAATGTTCCACACCAATGCAAAGTGTTAATAATAGGTGATATATGGGAATCCTGTTTTTTATGCATGATTCTTCTGTAAACCCTCAACTTCTCTATTAAAGAAAAAAAATATTTTTTTAAATTTCCTGTGACACAAGGTACTAAGTATTTAGAAAATTTCCTAGGAAGTGTGTTGTCATAACAATAATTAGTACTCCCTTGATCAAAGAGAAAAACATTTAAAATTTTGATAAATACTTCCTAACCATAGAAGTAAAGTTTTATCAGAAGTGTATCTTTGAAAGAGAGAAAGGGGAAGCTCCTTCTCGCCTTTTCTTCCTCCTCCTTCAATTTTGAAGATAAGTCAGAATTTAGTGGAAATTAATAGCAAAAAGAAAAAGTACTGGGCCATGAGTGAGAGGTCCCAAAATTTTCATTAAAATGCTTGAGTGCATTATTCTCAGTGAAATCTACAATAATACCATTAAGTAATTCCAAATAAAATAAGTACATGGCATCAGAGAACCATGGAGGAAAGAAGAGGTTAATGAGTGACAGGAAACAGTAAATATCAAATAAAGGTTTAGAGTATTCAATAATCTTTTGGCAAAAGGTAAAAAATATTTCTCCTACCAATTGGAACAAATGTTCAAGAAAATTTAATTGACGTCTTTTATATACATTATTTAATATATATTCATATATTCCTTTTAATAAAAATATAATGTTGATCTGTAATTAGTAAACTTGGAACTTTTCACCTTTTCATTTTTGAAATCATACCAATCAGGTTACTGAGACTCAAACCTGGGTCTTTGATTTAAAAAACAACAGCCAACATCTTAACACACATGGTTATGTGAATTGTTTCTTTGTTTGGGATCTTGGAGTTGCTCACAACCCAAGCAATACGTCAGAGTTGAGCTGAGGATGAGTGAGACATTTGCCTTTCTTGTGAAACAAGGGGATGGAGTTTTGTGGAAGGGAAGGCACAAACTCGGGCAGAAGAAAAAATATATGGGGAAGTTGGGAACTTTGAGATTGATTTCTTAAAACCATCTGTGCCATGTACCCCTCTGGAAGTCCTTATGCACCCTTGGGGATACTGAACCCCAGTGGTTACTGTTTTAGGGTGTGACCTCTCACTTCAGGATATGGGTTCCTGATACCAACTCTATTCTTATCCTTTGAGGCTTCTGCCAAAACTCTGAGCAACAAAGAATGTCACATTAAACTGCCCATTTCACACATATAGACAGCTCCTTGGGAGGAGACTCTGTAGCTTGCAATGGTTTCATAAGGGGTCTGCTTTTCCCAAATGGGTTAAGAAGTACTGATGGACAGGTTGACCTCCTTTAGCCAACCTCTTATTAGGCAGCTATGGATACAACATATGACCCCAGATTGCGTACTGGAAATAATATTTCTGCCTCGTTTTGATTCTGCAGACCAAATGGTCTGCTTCTGTCAAGTTTTCCCCATATCCACTAGGGACTCAGCTGCCATTCCACAGGGCATGGAGTGCAAATTAGTTATTCAGGCTCCATTGGCAAACAGCGAGAGCACTGTGCAATCTGTTCCCGCGTCTAAATATCTGTGGCACAAACAATCACTTAACCATGATTATAGTTATTTGATGCTACAACTTAATTTCATGATAAAATTGTATGTATTCATTATCTCTCTGCCAGTTTTTATAAGATCTTGTCACACAAAGGACTTGGTTTGCTTGAAATCAGATATCTATCGGTAATTTGCACAACATGCACACCAAACATAGGATGCTTTTGTAGGAAGGCAAAGAGACCAAGAGCAGAACTATGTTTTGTTTTATTTTGAGAAAGATTCTGCAAAGCAAGGAATGCTTAAGGCGTTTGCTTCTGGATGGGTGCAGGGGCAGCGGGAGAGGGGGGAAATACTCATTTGAAAAATTCCTTAACCTCTGCTGAGAACTACACAGATAGAAAGATAACACACAAAAAAGGGAGAAAAGTGCATCCTAATCTGATGGAACCAAGAGAACCACCAGGCTGTCAATTCACTGAGCTGGGATGTAGAAGCAGAATGGAGCCTTTCAATTCTGCTGCCTTCTCCCTGGGGTTAGAGACCGGTTGCCATGGATATTCTGGATTCCTGCAGCTAATGGGAGGGAGCTCTGTAGCTGTGGTATCCTGGGGACCCGCCAGGGTGAAACATGAAATGGATGCCTGTGGGTGTGGTGGTGGAGGTCTGGGAGGCAAGGGGTCATGGGGCCGATTTCCAGCAGAGTGAAAGCTGGATTTTATTTCAAGTCACATTTATTTGGCAATCTATATTTTCCCGAAAAAACAGACCTTTTTGTCTCTTCCCTACTGAGCGAAGAGAATCTTCATCTCCTTAATATGGTTATGATTCCAGCACTAAGTACTGTATGCTATAATTAGATGTGCAAGGATGATAGTTCAGAGAAGGATTTTTTTTCAGTGTAATATTTTGGGGGAATGTGAAGGAGAAAATAATTTTACTTTAGTTCAGAGATGGAGCTGTTTAAAAATGCCCCATTTGTATAGCAAGTAGAGTATACCAATAAAAAAGTACCTGATTCATCCTGTTTCATTTAAAAAATTGTTTGGTACCTGGCCCCTTCTTTTTTCCAAATAACTCATTGCAATCTTAGCTGTTTCTCTACTCGTTGTGCCCACTTTCACTCTGCCTCAGTTTTTAACCAGGTTACAATGAAAATAGTTTCCCGCTTTATAATCTTTTGGAGAATTTCCTTCTCTGGCTGGATAATCGAGTGCTTTAAAGTCAAGTTCTTGGACAGTGGTGGCTAATCCTGATAAGCAGAAAGTGTCACTGATCCTGACCTTCTGAGTTCTTTTTCTCAGAAAAGCACTGAAACATTGAGACTGTTCTTGTTAGATGATTTCAGTGAGCAAAATATTCAGCAGTTAACCCTAGATGTTGCCATTATCTTCAAATTCCTTCAGCTTTTACTGAGGGAGTTGCCCAAATGCAAATTAAAGAGATCTTAATCATCAAATCTTCCTGACAAGACAGAGAGGTGTAGGTTGAAAAACAGGGCTGTTGTTTAATGTGTGTCTTGCTTTTAAATGTCACTTGGTCTTTGCTTGGCATCCATTGTGTAGCTGGTTGACAAAGGCAACAAAGGAAGGTTGGCTTCTGCTAATCCCTGAATCCCAAGAATAGACCTACAGTTTAAAAATTATTAGCCTTATGGAGAGATGAGACTTGGAAGCACTTTCTTGGGACGAAACTTTAGGAAGTTCAGTGGCTTGAAATCTGGGAGAAGTAGCTTGCTGATTCCAATAAGCAAGTGATAGCCAAGTAAACACATCCGAGTTTTGCCTCTCCTCAAGGATTTGCCTCTATTCTTCTATTATAATCCCTTCTCCTTATTGACTAACCCCCTGCTTTTTCTACATTATAGGCTTAATCCACCACATTAATGTAAATGCTTGGTGGTTAGTTACTAGCAGAGCTGTCCTTTGATTTTTTCCCAAATTGAGGGAGCTGAGATGATCATCCACAAAACCCAACATCTATGGGCACAATTTAGTGGCCATCAAGAGACCCTATGGAACCCATGGAATGTTGTGTGGTATGCTCTGGTCTCTATGAATCCATGCTTTTAAAGAAGGAAAAGAGATAGTTTATCTGCCTAATGCTCTAATAGCTGGAGGAATCAAAAGGCCTAGATTTTAGTCCTGGCATGAGTAGAAACCAAGAGTGTGGCCATGGGAAATGAATGAAATCTCTTAAAGATCTTACTTTTCTGAATAGTAAAATGTCATCACATAGTTCTGTGTGATGTCTCAGTGCACCTTCCAATTCCCAATTTTATATGGGAGAATATTCATATAAACATAGACACGAGGAAGAAGTTTCCTCATCCAAAGAAGAAATCAAAAGATCAGTCTGACAAATTTGACAGCACAAAGTAGAAAATATCTGTATATACTACAGACAAATGTTAAAATTAAAAGTTAATTATTCATAACATGTGATAAAAGCTTAATATCTTATTATACAGAGCATTTGAAAGCCACTAACAAAAATGGTTTAAGCATGTAGACAGACAAATTACTAAAACTATTAAGATAGTCAATACATAGGTGAAAAATATATTCAACTTCATCAATAATTAATGGTAATTAAAAATATACTATTTTAACTACAAATTGGCAAACATGAAAAAATATATATAATATTCAGTAACAGTAAGAATATAATGATGATAAGAACAGAGCCCAGCATCCCCCATGCATTTTTTTAAAAAAATCATTGCTGATATAAATTTCTACACACTTTCTGCTAGGTATTTTGTCAATAAGTTATAAAGGAACTTTGCGCTTAGGAATTTATACTAAAGAAATAACTTATGTTGTGTTAAGTACTTAGCTCTGGTTTCTTAATCATAGAAAAATATTGAAAAAGCCTAAACATAAAATTTTACACTTTAAATTGGTTAAATAAATAAAGGTACATTCACACAATGGAATAGTATATAATAAGTTAATGAGATGGTGCAGAATGCTTCTCTTCAAATGGAAAGATGTTTATATGTACCATTATTTGAAAACATAAATTATCAATTAGTATATAACTTACTATCTCATTTTTATTAATAATTATAGATACATATATGTAGATGCATAAAACAATCTTGAGTGATACAGACCAATGCATTAGTGGTAGAAAATTTTATGGATTTATTTGCATTTTCATGATTTTATCTGTATTTCCTGTATTGAGAATTTATTTTTTGTGTTGAAAACAGAAACTTCATTTAATAAAAGACTCAAAATTCTACAATTTTAGAAGAATGCATGGTTAAATAACTAATTTCTAAACTGGCACTCATCCATATATAGAGTTGTGACAGTAGTGGCAGATTAATTAACGCATCTCTGGTAATGATGTCAATAAAAGCAGTGCATTTTTGTTCAGATTGACATAATTCCAGACATTGACATAACTGCTGTTCATTCAGCAATATGAAAAATCATAAGGGACTATGTGAACAAGTATTCCCCATGTTGAGTGTGAGCGGAAATAAGTTCCCAACAGTTAAAAGAGTTCTTAGATCTGCATGAACAGTTGCATAGATTGGAGCAGCAAAAATGACACATTTTGCTGGATTTGATTCTAAATTAAAAATCATTTAGTAAAGTGCATGTACAGTATTAATATTCACATAATCAATGATATGAGAGTTTCAGAAGAATAACTTTCACAACCTTTAAGTTTGCCTCTATTTGAGAACAAACACATATATGGGAAGGAATTTAACTGATGTAAATTTACTGTCTATAAAGCAAAATGGTGGCTGTCACAGTCGAGTAAAATTTACCTAGTGGATTGGTAGATTGATAAGTCACTTCAAAATACTCACTGATGAGTTAAATTATCCAGCATGTTCTTCTTTTCCAACAATTTCTACTTAATTTTGCATCTTTTTCATTTGAGAGTTTCCAACTGTTGCCCTTTTATACTCACACCCAGCTCCCTCCTGCCCATCTCCCGCGCCCACGTTCCTAATCTTAGCGGCCACTAATCCCTTCTCCATTTCTAAAAGTTTATCATTTCAAAATATTCTGTAATTGGAAACATACAATATACAACTTTTGAGAATTGGCTTTTTCCCCTCGACATAATTCCCTGGAGATTCATCCAAGTTGTGTTTATCAATAGCTTGTTCCTTTTTGTGGCTGAGTAGTATTCCCTGGAATCTCCATATTAAAGTTTGTTTAACCAGTCACCTGGTTAAGGGCATCTGGGCAGATTCGATGCCCTTAACAGTTTCTGACTGTTATAAAGCTGCTATGAACCTTTATGTACAAGTTTTAGTGTGACATAGGTTTTAATTTCTCTGGGATAAATATCTAAGATTGCAATTGTGTATTTAATCTTATAAAAACTGCCAATATGTATCATTTTACATTCTCACCAGCAAAGCATGAGTGATGCAGTTTCTCCTCATTCTCGCCAGCATTTGCTGGCATCATTTTTTAAAATTTTATTTTAGCTACTCTGATAGAGGTGTAGTTATATCTATCTCATTGATGTTTTAATTTGTATTTTTCTGAAGACGAATGATGTTGAACTACTTTTCATGTACTCATTTTTCATCTACACATTCTCTCTAGTGAGATGTGTGTTCATGCCTTTTGCCCACTTTTAATTGGATTTTAAAAAAAACTGTTGAGTTCTGAGAGTTCATCATATAATCCAGATACTAGTCCTTTGTTGGATATGTGGTTTGCAAATATATTCTCTGAGTCTGTAGCTTGTTTTTTCATCCTTTTCATATATGCCATCACAGAAAAAAAGTTTTTTATTTTGATGAGATCCAATTTATCAGTTTGTTCTTTTATGGATTGTGTTTTTTGTGTCAAATCTAAGAACTCTGCCTAGCCGTAACTTCCAAAGATTTTCTCCTATTTTTTTCAAAAATTAGTATAGTTTATGTTTTATATTTAAGTCCATGATTCATTTTTAGTTAGCTTGTGTGTATAAGGTGTGAGGTTTAGGTCAAAGTTCGTTTTTTTAAACCTATGTATGTCCAATTTCTCTAGTAACATTTTCTTGGAAAAGTTATCCTTCTTCCACTGAATTGATTTGTCCCCTTGTCAAAAATCAGTTGAATATGTTTCTATGGATCTATTTCTGAGTTCTCTATTTTGTTCCAATTATATCTATCCTCCTGTCAATATTACACTATCTTGATTACTGTAGCTGTACAGTAAGCCTTAATATTGGTGTTAGTTCAAAATCAAGATATAGGTATGGCCACACTCCCTCTGGAAGTTATAGGGGAGAATCCTTCCTTACTTATTCCAGCTTTTGGTGACTGTTGGCATTACTTGGCTTCCTTCGTTTGTGGCCCCATCACTCCAATCTCTGGCTCCATCTTCACATCACATTCTCCTCTGTGTATTCTCTGCCTCTTTCTTATGACGATACATGTAATTGTATTTATTTATTTATTATTATTATTTTTTTGTAATTGTATTTATAGTCTGTCTTAGTTTGCAAGGCAAACTAAAATTGTTGTAATGATAAATACAACACAATGGGTTGACTTAAACAACAAGCATTTATTAACTTACGGTTTTGTAGGCTAAAGGTCCAAAACCAAGATATTGGCAAGGCCATTCTTTCTCCCCAAAATCTGTAGCATTCTGCTACTGGGTTGTTGCAATACTTGGGGTTCCTTGACTGCCTCCCATCACATGGCAATCTCTCTCTACATATGTCTGCTTTTCTGGTTTCTGCTGACTTCTGGCTTCTTCCAGCATGGTCTTCTCCAACTGTGTCGAATTTCTTCTGCTTATAAAAGATTCCAATAATACAGATTAAGGCTCACTGTGATTCAGTTGGGCCACATCTTAACTAAAAGCAATATGTTCAGAAAGTCTTATTTATACATGTGTTCACACTCATAGGAATGCAGTTGAAGATTAAGAATATGTCTTTATTTGTGGTACACAATTCAACCTATCGTAGGGTCCACTCAGATAATCCAGGATAAGCTCCTCTTCTCAAGATCTTAACTTAATCACATCTTTTGAAATATAAGCTAATAGTCACTCTTTGCCATTTAAGGTAATATTCACAGGTTCCAGGTATTAGGACACAGCCATATATTTTTAGGTGCTACTCTCCAGCCCACTACAATTGGATAGAGTCATTCCTCCCTTGTTATTTTCCTTTATCAAGATTATTTTTCATTTCTAGGGTCTGCCCTTTTCCATAAAATTTTAGAATAAGCTTGTGTATGTCTGCAAAAACCTTGCTGGGATTTCCCCCCCCCTACATTATCAGTAGTGACTTACTTTTCTGTTAATTAATTAATTAAATATATTTCAAAGAAAATTTAGATTACATAAATGTTACGTAAAAAATATAGGGGATTCCCATATGCCCCACTCCCTCCTCCTCCCAGACTTTCTCACAAAATCCTTCATTAATGTGGTACATTTATTACAACTGATGAACACGTATTGGACCATTGCCACGAACCATGGCTTATAGTTTACGTTATAGTTTACACTCCATCTCGCGCAATTCTTTAAGTTATGACAAAATATATAATGGCCTGTATCCATCATTGCAACATCATGCAGGACAATTCCAATGTCCCAGAAATGCCCCCATATTACACTTATTTTTTTAAATGGGCATTACATTAAACGTCCAGACCAATTTGGGAAGATTTGGCATTTTTACTATGTTGAGTCTTCTAATCCATGAACATGGTTATGTCTCTCCTTT
This sequence comes from Cabassous unicinctus, assembly GCA_029593785.1. Classification (NCBI taxonomy): domain Eukaryota; kingdom Metazoa; phylum Chordata; class Mammalia; order Cingulata; family Chlamyphoridae; genus Cabassous; species Cabassous unicinctus. Next base: position 8,724 of record JAQZBX010014639.1, read on the forward strand.
TATTTAGGTACTCTTTAATTTCTTTCATTGACATTTTCTAATTTTCAGCATAGAGATTCTGTACAGGCTTCTTTAAGTATATACCTAGGTATTTCATCTCCTTTGGAGAGATAGTAAATGTCATTGTGTTTTTAATTTTTGTTTTCACATATTCATTGACAGTATATAGAGATGCTATTGATTTTTGTGTGTTGATCTTGTATGCTATGATCTTGATGTAATAATTTATTTACAAGTTTTTTTAGATAGTTTTATTTCTTCTTTTTTCATCTATATGCATTTAATTTCTTTTTTTTGCCTTATTGTAGTAGTTAGAACATCCAATATTATGTTAAATAAAAATAATGAGAGCATGGATTCAATATTTCACCATTAAGTATGATGTTAGCTGTAGATTTTTTGTGGATTTTTTAAATCAAGTTGAGGTAATACCTATCTATTCCTAAATTGCTGAAAGTTTCATCATGAATTAGTGTTAAATTTTATGAAATGCTTTCCTTGCATCAGTTGATATTATCATATGATTTTTCCTCTTTAGTTTGTTGAGATAGTAGATGACATTGGCTGATTTTCAAATGTTGAACTAGGCTTGCATACCCCAGATAACTCCCACTTGGTCATGGTGTATAATTCTTTTATACAACATGGACTTCACACTGCTAATATTTTGTTAAGGATTTTTGCATCTAAGTTCATGAGAGCTGTTTGTCTATAGTTTGTTTCTTTTGTACTGTTTTTGGTATGAGGGTAATCTTGGCCTCATAATGAGTTGGGAAGCATCCCCTCCTCTTGTTTTCTGGAACAGATTATATAAAATTGGTGGTAATTTTATATGTTTGGTAGAATTATCCAGTGAAATTATCTGAGCCTAGAGATTTATTTTTTGGGAACTTTTAATTATGAATTTAATTTCTTTAATGTTATAGGGCTAATAAGATTTTCTATTTCATCCTGTTTGAGTTTTGATAGCTTGTGTTTTTTTAGGAATTGGTCTATTTCTTCAAGTGGTTGAATTTATGGGCATAAACTTGTTCATAATATTACCTTATTATCTTTTTTAAAAATTTTAAACTTTTATTTATTTATTTATTTATTTATCTTTTAAAGATTTATTTATTTATTTATTTATCCCCCCCTTGCTGCTTGTGTTTGCTGTGTCCATTCACTGTGTGTTTTCTCCATGTCTGCTTATCTCCCCCTTGCCGTGAGGTCCCACTGCATCAGCCCACCACGCCGTGCGGGCTGGCCTGCCCTCACAAGGAGGCCCCGGGAAGCGAACCCGGGGCCTCCCATATGGTAAACGGGAGCTCTATCCATTGAGCCACACCCACTTTCCAATTTTAAACTTTTAAATTTGAAATACTTTCAAAACTTAAAGGACAATTACAAAAATAATACAAACCCCATACAGAGAACCCCTGCACACACTTACTACCTCCAGATACCCAGATCCATCAATTTTAGCATTTTGCCACATTCGCTTTATCATTCTATCTTTCCATTAGTCTATCAATCCATCTATCTATTCATCTTTTTTCTGTCTATCAATCCATTTTCTGAACACATGAGTATAGTTCGTATGATGCTCCTTGAACTCTTAATACTGCCATGTACATTTGCTAAGAACAAAGATATTCCCTTAAGTATCCACCTTAAGTGCATTTACCAAGTTCAAGAAATTTAACATTGACATTAAACTTACAGTATTCCATTTTTCATATGTCCCAATGATATCTTTTTGAACCTTCTTTCCTGCTTTGTAAGACCCTTTCCAGGCTCATATATGGCTTTTAGTTGCCATTGAGCTTCTGATACTCTTTCTTTTTTTAAAATTGTGGGAACATATATACAACATAAACTTTCCCAACTCAACAATTTGCAAGCATACCATTCAGTGGAATTAATCACATTCACTATGTTGCAGTCTCCTTACCACCTTCCATTACTAAAACTTACCCACCTCTCCAAGCAGAATGCACCCATTTTGTATTAAATGCCCATTCCCCCTGTTCCTTGCCCCTGACAACCTGTACTCTGATATCTTTCTCTTTGAGCTCACATGTTCTATGATATGTTCTTTATAGTTGGAATGGGGATTAAATTTAACATCCTAAATCTGTAACGATCTCATTTGCTTTGATGCCAACTAACTTCAATAGTATAAACAAACTATGTTCTTATATCTTTCCATCCTCCCATCTTTATGTAGTTCTTGTCACACATTACATGTTTATACATAATGAGTCCCAAACCACTGATTTATCACATTTCATACATTTTCCTTTTAGATCCTGTGGGAAATAAAAAGTGGAGTTACAAACCAAAAATAAATTTATACTGACATTTATATTTACCCCTGTCATTATTCTTACTGGAGATCTTTATTTCTTCATGTGGCTTGGATCCATTGTCTATTGTCCTTTCCTTCCAACCTGCAGAACTCTGTTTAGCTTCTCTTGTAAAGCCAAGCTAGTGGTGACAAACTTCCACAGCATTGTTTATCTGAAAACATGTTAATTTGTCCCTCATTTTTGAAATATTTTTTTAGTTAGAGAAGTTGTAGGTTTACAGAAAAATCATGTAAAAAATACAGCATTCCCATGTACCCCCTATTGTTGACACTTTGTATTACTGTGGTAGCTTTGTTATAACTGATGTAAGAATATTAAAATTGTACTATTAAATATTGTACATAGTTAACATTAGGTGTATTTTTCTCACCTTATTATTAATTCCTTGCAATAGTGTGGTACATTTTGTTATAATTCATGAAAGAACATTCTTATTGTACTATTAACTATAGTCCATCATTTACAATAGGGTTCACTGTGTTCTATAGTCCTGTGCTTTATCTTTTAATTTTTATTCTAGTAACATATACGTAGCCTAAAATTCCCCTTTAACCACATTCACCTACATAATTCAGTGCTGTTAATGACATTCATAATATTGTGCTACTGTTACCACCATCCATTTCTAAAACTTTACAATCAACCTGTACAAATTAAGCATTAACTCCCCATTCTCTCTCATTTTTGAAAGACAGTTTTGCCAGATATAGAACTCTTGGTTGGCAGTTTTTGCTTTCAGTACTTTAACTATGTCATTTCACTACCTTATTGCTTTCAGAGGTTCTGATGAGAAATGGGTACTTAATCTCATTGAGGCTACCTTGTATGTGTCATGTTGCTTTTCTCATATGGCTTTCAGAATTCTATCTTCAGCATTTGACAGTTTGATTATATTATGCCCTGATTGAAGTTTGTTGAGCATCTTGGATGTGTAAAAGAACATTCTTATGTTTTACTATTATTCTTTGGTTGTCTTTTGCATCATTTCCAGAATTTTTTCATTCTTAGCAGAAGGAGAAGGGAGAAATAAATGGGTCTATGACTTCTTATACACATAGGAAGTCACCATGCAACTTTTGAGAACACCAAATTGTTTTTCCCCTGTCCTGGTAGAAGGCTTAGTGTATCTTAGGAACTGGTAATATATCTGAAGAGGGATGAATGAGAGAATTTGCAGTGAGATGAGGTTGGAAACATAGGAAGAGCCAGATCATGCAAAACATTACAGATCATGTTAAAAGTTTGGATTTTTGATCCCTATCAAAATCCCAGCAGCGCTTTTTGAGGAAATGGAAATGACAATCCTAAAATTCATGTGGAATCACAAGGGGCCCAAAATAATATTGCAAAAGAAGGGAAAAGTTGTAGGTTTCACACTGCCTGATTTCAGAGCTTACTGCAAAGTCACATTAATCAAAATAGGGTAATACTGACATAAAGATAAACACATAGACCAATGGGATGAAATTAAGAATTCAGAAGTAAACCCACTTATCTATTTCCAACTCATTTTTGATAAGGGTGAGAACTATATTAATTAGGGGAAAGAGTGATCTTCTCAACAAATGGTGTTGTGAAAATTGGACATCCACATGCAAAAGACTGAAGTTAGATCCCTACCTCTCACCATGTAAAAAATTAACTCTAAATGGGTCAAGGACCTAAGCACAAGAGTTAAAACCATAAAACTCCTAGAAGAAAACATAAGGGAGGACCTTAATAACCTGGAATTTGGTAGTGATTTCTTAGATATGGCAATAAAAGCATGGACAAAAAAGAAAAAGTAAAGTGGACTTCGTAAAAAAACTTTTGCACATCAAAGGACACCACCAAGAAAGTAAAAAAGACAACCAAAGGAATGGGAGAAAATAATTGCAAACCATGTATCTGATAAAGGTTTAATATCCAGAATATATAAAGAATTCCTACAACTCAACAACAAAAAGACAAATAGCTCAATTAAAACATGGGCAAAGGACTTGAATAGATATTTTTCTAAAGAAAATATACAAATGGTCAATAAGCCCACAAAAAGATGCTCAATATCACTGGTCATCAGGGAAATGCAAATCAAGACCTCAATGAGATACCATCTCATGCCCATATTTTAATGGCTATAATGTAAAAATCATAGAAAATAATAAGTGTTGATGAACATGCACAGAAATAAATACCCTTACACATTGCTGGCAGTCACTGTGGAAATCAGTTTGGTGGCTCTTCAGAAAATTGAAAATAGTATTACCATATGACCTGGCAGTCCCACTTCTTGGTACATACCCCACAGAATTGAAAGCAGAGACTAGAACAGATATTTATACACCAATGTTTATAGCAGCATTATTCGTAATAGCCAAAAGGTGGATGTAACCCATGTGTCTCTCAACAGATAAATGGAGAAACAAAATGTGGTATATACATACAATGAAATATTATTCAGCTGTAAAAATGAATGAAGTTCTGATGCATGCTGCAACATAGATGAACCTTGAAGATATCACTTTGCATGAAATAAGCCAAACACAAAAAAACAAATATTGTATAATCTTGTTTATAGAAATACCTGGAAGAATCAAACCTCATAGAGACAGATGGTATTTTAAAGATTATGGGTGGACAGAGAGGGAGTTATAACTTAATGAGTGAGACATTTCTGTTTGAATTGAAGAAAAAGGAAGGGTAATGGATTTTGGTGAGTCTATCATAATATTGTAATTATGATTAATACTTCTGAATAGTACTTGCATGTGGCTAAAATGAAAATTTTGTGCTCTATATCGCTTACTACAATTAAAAAGTATTTCAAAAGTGAAAAAAAAAACTGGATTTTATTTTAGGTGCAATGGGAAGGCATAAAAGCTTTTAAGTCTCCAGTTTCTATGTGGAAAAGAGATGCTACAGTGTTACAGTGGGAACAACGAGACATTATTGCCTCCTAGACTAAGGCATGATGGTTGTTTGAACAAAGGGAGAAGCAGTAGAGCTGGAGAGAAGTAGATAAATTAGAAGTAGATTTTGAAGGAATAACCTATAAATTTTGTGTTGGATTGGCTATGAATATTAGCGAAAGGGATATGTTACAAATACTTCTCAAAATTCTGGCTTAATGAACTGTGTGGGTGAGGGAAGATGAAAAGAGGAACAGGGGTGAGGGGTATAGCAAGAGCTGATTTTGAGATGAATTTTATATAACCAAGTAGAGATATCAAGGAGATGTTTGTAAATATCTGGTGTGTGGCTTAGAAGACAGCTATGAACTAGAAATACAAATGTAGGGTGTGTCAGATCACAGGTATTAAGGAAATCGTCTGAGTGAATGAGATCATCTGGGAGAAAATGTAGACTAAGAAGAGTAGAGCACTCAGTTCAGAGCCCAGAGGCAATCCAACATTTAGTTGTGCCAATGAAAACAAGCAGCAGCAGCCAGAAAGATACAGGAAGGAAGCCAAGAAATGTTTCCCATCTCCGTAAGAATTATTTCAAATTCTCCTCACATTAATCACCCTTAAGGATGATAAACAAAGCACAAAGTCACTAAAACACTTCTCCACATAGTGTAATGAATTCCCTAATTGTTCAATTATATTATTGTCAATTTACATTACATTATTATATTACATTATTACATTAGCTCTAGAAGAAATTCCTGTATGCATACAAACATATGCAAAAACCTGGAAGAAAATATTGAGATGTTATCTGATGATGGAATTACACATGCTTTTTACTTTCTTCATTTTGCTTTTCTAAGTATTTTATTTTTCTATAATAACGTGAAAATTGTCTAAATTTATTCTCTTTATGAAAAATGATGTTCTATTATTTATTTATTTATTTTTAAAATTCTTTAAAAAATGTTTAAAAAGATACCTAGATTGTACAAATGTCACATAAAAAATATAGGGGGGGAGTCAATGTGGTTTAGTGGTTGAGCACCGGCTTCCCACATGCAAGCTCTGGGGTTCAATCTCCTGCCCCGGTACCTAAGAAACAAACAAACAAACAAACAAACAAACAAACAAAAAATATATAGGGGATTCCCATATATCCCGCTCCCCACACCTCCCACATTTTCCCACATTAACAACATCCTTCATTAGTGAGGTACATTCATTGCAATTGATGAACACGTTTTGGAGCATTGCTACTAAGTGTGGATTAAAGTTCACATTGCAGTTTACATTCCCTGCCACCCAATTGTGTAGGTTATGGCAAGATTTATAATGGCCTGTATCTGTCATTGCAATGTCATTCAGGACAATTCCCCAGTCTCAAAAATGCCCCTGTATTATACCTGTTTTTCCCTCTCCCTGTCCTCAGAACCTCCAGTGGCTACTGCCTCCACACCAATGATATAATTTCTTACATTGCTAGAATCACAGTAAGTCTATAGTAGAATACCAGTAAGTCTACTTTAGTCCATAGTTCATTCCCCAGTCCTGAGGATTCTGGGATGGTGATGTCCACTCCACCTCTAATTGAGAGGGGGCTGTGATCCCATAGGGCTGATGGATGAGACTATCTTGCTTGCAGTTGCAGACTCTCTCAGTTCCTTGGTAAAGTAGCTGTCCATCATCACCTCCATGTTAGTTGTCCTGGGTTTGACCAATGAAATGGAGAGTAGGTGTTGCAACTCCACTGAGATTAAGGGCCTAGCTGCACATGGAGAGCCCAAAGATTTAAGTCTATTGGACATAAATCTACCAACTCTACTACTAATTATAGATTCAAATAGAAGGACATAAGAGCCATGTGTAGGCAAACCACAACTGAGTCCAACTCTGCCACTCTGGGGAGCATAAATTCCAAAGTAGGGCCCACTGGCAAGGCACCAAACTCCTCAGCTATCTGCTCTGACTATAGTGTCTGGATGTCCCCAGAGCTCTCGGGAGTTCTACTATTAGGGTTAGTATCTACCTTGGCAGTCAAAGAGATCCTGCTGAGACATGCATAAGCATTACCTCTGGAATGACCTCCCAACTCACTTTGAAGTCTCTTAGCCATATAAACTCATTTGTCTTTACTTTTCACTCTTTTGGTCAAGGTCTTTTTCCAGTTGCATTGCTAGTTGGTGCTTGGTAGTAATCCCTTGGTGCCAGGGAGGCTCATCCCCAGGAGTCATGTCCCACACTAAGGGGAAGGTAATGTATTTATATGCTGAGTTTGGCTTAGAGAGAGGCCATATTTGAGCAACAAAGAGGCTCCCATGAGGCAAGTCTTAGGCACCCTATAATACTAGGCTAAGTTTCAATTTCAAGAATAAAACTTCATATGCACAATAATCAATATCAAGGGCCCATCAATGGACCACCCTCCTTCACTAGCCATTGCCCCTGTACTCAGGAGATTCTTGCTGATCTATTAGAGAATGTGTCAGAGCTCCCCAGGATGAGAATTTGATATTCCTTCAGTTATTGTGTGAATCTCCACCCACTGTGACAATGCTCCATGAACATTTGAACACATTTATATGCCTTATATGTATGCCTAGGTAAGCGTCCTCCCACGTTGCCCCCTTCTCTGACAACCCGCACCAATGATCCTCCCCCGCCACAGTTGTAACCCTTCTGTGATCCAAAACTTCTTTAAAAGTGAAGCCAATATGGGAAGTGGGTGTGGCTCAATCGATAGAGCTCCCATTTACCATATGGGAGGCCCTGGGTTCGCTTCCCGGGGCCTCCTTGTGGGGGCAG
>JAQZBX010014639.1:16867-38494 GCA_029593785.1 Cabassous unicinctus
AGGTGAAGCCAATAAAATAACCAAATACCATTAATGAGAAAATGAAATAATGATAGTTTTAAAAATAAGAAATAAAATTTAAAAAAACTTAAAAAAAAAAATTGGGATAATAAAAATAATGAAATAATATTAAATTTTTTTGACATTTTCTTTTTCATCACTGTACGATCTGTTGTCCTATATGTACAGTAACATTGTCTTCTGTTTATTTCTCCAGTGTCTTAGTTTTTAAAATTTTATTTATTTCATTTTGTCCTCAAAGAAGTTTTAGGTTACAGAAAAGTCACATACCAAATACAAGGGACTCCTATATACCCAACACCCTCCCCCTTTCCCCTCTTCCTCTGTTAGTAACATTTTATATGTGGATGGTACGATTGTTACAACTGATGTACAATTATTGAAACATAGCTACCAACCATGGTAAATGGTTTACATTATAGTTTACATTTTGGACCATACACTTTTATAAACTTTGATGCGATTCAACATGGCCTGTATCCATCATAGCAAGATCAGGTAGAAAACTTCCATATTCCCCAAAATGCCCCCTGTTCCATCTATTCTATTCCTCCCTCCCCTATTCTATTCCTCCCTCCCTGTTCTATTATTTAGAAAAGACATAATTAACCTGAGTGTTATAGCACCCCATGACTCTATTAAGCATCACAACTGATCCTTTGAGTTAGATATATACAATTTATTTGCTTCTCTGTTACCTTCAGGGTTTTTCCACACAGCTTAGTAAGTGGTTCTTTATAAATAATATTGGGAGACTGACAGACAGAGTTAAAACATGGACACTAAAGTTATAACACTTGCATTTGAATTCCATCTCTGCCATTTCATATTTCTGTGATATGGGCTATGTTGTAAAATGGGACTATTAATATGTATCTTCAAGGAGTATCTGAAGATCAAAATTAGATAAAATATATCCATATACATCTCGTGTCAAAAATCTACACAAGTGGTTAAAAGCTCAGGCTGCGGAGATAGACTACCTGGGTTGGAAATTTTTCCTCATCTCTTACCAAGTGGGTCACCTCAGGCAAATTATTGAATCTGCTGGGTTTCATTTTCCTCGCATGACATGTGAAGGTGTTAATAGTACCTACCACAAGGTTAATTATGAAATAAATGTATAGCCCTCGGAATACTGCCTGGCAGTGCTCACAATGCCCAAGAAATCGTGCATTTTCTTCCTTCATTTGTGATTGAGTGTATTTTGGTTTCATTATTAGCTTTCAAACTCCCCAAAGGGTTAGAGTCAGGTCTTGCTCTTCTTTCATCCACAAGGATTCATGTGTTCAAAAATGTTTACTGAAATAATTTGGGATTATCATTTCAAATATTAATTATCATGGCATAAGACTACAGTGTCTGGGCTCTCTTAACAGATCTTCGATTAATTGCCTCTCACCAGATTAGCTGATGCCCAAGTGATACTGAACATTACTTGTATACTGCAGGCCACTGTTTTCATGCACATTTCTGCTCCTAGTAGTTGAGTTATTTTCTTACCAAGAGACTAGTGTTTATTTCCAAAACAGCTAATCCTTATACTTACTGTAGTGAAATAATTTAATTGAACATTAAATAAACCGATAAACTTTGAGTACAAAACAACAAAGTAGAATTTCTTATGACAGTTAAGTTGAATGCTTTGGAAAGACTTGATAAAAATGAATTTCTAAAAATTGCTGTCAAATTAGGTGAGGTCAATGTAGTAGAAAAAATATTGGAAAAACCATCTGCATTCATATTGCCTCACAAATGTTTTTAGGTTCTCTTTCTTATTTAAGAAATACAAATTAGAAATCATAGATGATACATTATGGGAGTGATTTATGTGAGAAAGAAGGTGCCGGTCTTCATCAGTGGGCTCATACTTGAGAGATCTTGCCTCAACAATATCTAAAGATGGTTACATATATGTATACATGTATCTGTTCATATACAGATATATATACATGAATATAAATGAAATAGTTAGGGTTTCTATGCATCATTTGTTTTTGATGAGTCCCTGCTTTAACCAACAACTACTTGCCCTGATTATGAAGGAATAATAGGTTTTCTTAAGTGCTTAGCTGTAATAGGTGGAAATTAAACTGAATTTCTACGGATTTTGGATCCAAGCAGAGCCAATTACTTTATGATTTTGAGCAGGTTACTTATCCTCCTGAGTCTTAGTCCTTTATTTGTAAAAGGTAATTTTTTATTAATGAGATTTTTTTTTTATTAAATGGGACCACACATGTAAGGATCATAGCAGAACTCCATAAAGGGAGTGCATGCTTAATAAATGTAGTTTTCTATATTCCAGTGATTAATCAAGCTTTTATTTTCAACCATAACCTTTCCTAAAAACCCTAGACCCACATTTTAAACTACTGAGTATACATCCGACTACATCTCCTTCAGACACTTTCACCATTCTCTTGGACTAAGTCTCAAACTGATTATCAAGGCATAGTTTTGGCTTCTGTCTTGCAGTTTATTCTCAAAACACACTGGCCACCAAAAAATGCCTGATCTTTAATTTTGAAAGGTCTCTCCATTCTCTCTTCTTTCTCTCCATTGATAGCCTTTTCTTCCTTCCTCTTTTCCTTCTTCCTTCCAATTGCTCCAATTTATTTAGTTTAATAAGCCTATTTTTTTACATTAATGGATTCACATGTTGTTCTATTTATTTAACTACCATTCTTGCTTACTTATTCAGCTTAAGACTTCATTACTTCTCAGTCTACATTCTAATCTTTCCTCTTTCTAGTGCATCCAGTGCCAATGTTATCTTCCCAAGAAACAAATTTGATTTTCCTACCAATACACACTCAAATACACACACACACACACACACACAGAGAGCGAGAGAGAGAGAGAGAGAGAGAGAGAGAGAGAGAGAGAGATGCTTAAACACTCTTGCCTTGTTATTACATCCAAGTTAGGATCCAGTCTCCTTAGCTTCACATACAGAGCTCATCACAATCCCACTGGAACCATTGTATAAATTCATATCCTGTCTCCCTCCAAGCAGACTCAGTTTCCCACTGTTCTCGAATACACCAGACCTTTTCATGATTCTATGTTATTTTTGTGTTTACTTTTGCATGTGAGTTGCTACATTATTTGGTTGGGTCAAATTTCTCTGCCCAAGAATTTTCCACAGATTCAAATGTATAGCTTTGACAGTATCTGGTAGTCTAAAAGGCTAAAGTGGCATCTCTATCCACATACACGGACACACAGACACACATACCTCTGATGATTTGCACATCTATGGGCAGAGTGTAGTCCAACAAGAGTTCTCTTCGGTTTTAAGTGTCTTCTCCCTAATTACTCCACATAGGGCCTCTAGTGACAAGAACAGCTGGCTATGCAATTAAAAGCTTTGGGCTGTGAGTTGAGAGCTCAGTTAGGATGACTGGAAGGGCATAGTGTATAACTTACTCATTGGTTTAATAAGATGGAAAGTATTCAGGTGCTCAGTTATGCAATTCATTTTAACTTGAATGGAGAAATCAAATTAACTGCAGGCAGGTAATATAAGAGCCAACAAGTTCAACATTCTCAGTGTTCCATGAAACCAGAGATTGTCCTTGTAGAGTTACAGGTGTTCTTTTTTGAAAAAGAATTTCGACATGCTGAAATACATGCTCAATATATACTCTTTAGTAGCTAAAATGATATTTAGATTTTGGCTCTATCAACTGCAGAATTTGCAAAAAAGTAATGAGAACCCCAGTGGTAGAGGATTAAAAAAAAAAATAACCCCTGAAACATTACTGCACTGATCAGTGTTCTAAATTGCTGGGTATATTGGTGAAGAAAGAGAAGAGATATGTTGAGATGGTGTTTCTATCTCATTTAGACTCAGTCGGATAATTTTTGATTCATGTTTCACTGAAAAAAATAGATGGTGTGTGTTTTCCAACATTGTTTTGATAATGGCTGGTAGAGTGGATTCTCTTTTGAATCCTTCATAAGATAAGAGGAAAATAAAGAACAAATTTAAATTCCTTCAAAAATATTACTTTGCCTTTTTAGTGATTTAGGATGTTTTCTTAAAGACTTCAGCACGTGGGGTAAAGACAGAGAATGCAAAAATTAGTATTATAAGTTAATAATGGTGATTTTAATATTCAAGCCTCTTTGAAAACACTAACTGCAAGTTATTATTACACAGAAACACAACCCTTTCTTAATTTATTTGTTGTATAAATTAAGAGAACAAGTAAGTAGAAGTAGAAGAAAAACAATTACAGAAAAATTAAACCACTTGCCACATTCATTCTAATTGTTGCAACATTTTATGTTGATATAAATTTACTGAAATGTATAAATTTTAATGGTTTATTAAATCTTCTATACATGTGACTGTTTCTGAATGCATTTATGGCTGTGGAGAGCAGAATGTATGAATTGTACATATACTTATTCCTCCCCTCCCCTTTCCTCCTCAGTGTGAGCTACTTAAGTTCAGGGACCATGTGTTTGTCATCTTTGTAATCCAAGTTCCCCATTAGGATTCAGCTCATAGTGGGTTATCTGTATTTTTGATGAAGGAATCGATTTTATCAACACTTAAATTAATATGTACTATGCGTCAAGGACTATCCTAGACACTCTACAGTGTTTGGAATATTACTTAGGATAAATTAATTTTATCCTCATAACATCTGTACTAATTATCTGTTGCTGTGTAACAAATGCCCCTGAAATTTAGGGGCTTAAAGCCACAGCAGACATTGATTACCACACACAGTTTGAGGGTCAGGGGTTTGGAAGCAGCTTAGCTGGGTGGTTCTGGTCTCAGGGTCTGTCATGAGGCCACAGCCAAGACACTAGCCATGCTGCAGTCTTCTGAAAGGCTGACCAGGGTGGGAGGATCCACTGTCCAGGTGGCTCACGTCACCTGCCTGACAAGTTAGTGCTGCTTGTTGGCAGGGGGGCTCTGTTCTTACTGTGTGGACTTCTCCTTAGGGCTGTGGGCAGCTGACATCCTCCAGAGTAAGTGATCCAAGAAAACAAGCAGAAGACACAAGGAGCATTATGACCTAGCCTCAGAAGTCATTTCTGCAATGCCCTACTGGTGCTGCAAGTTAGCCTATTCCATGTGGGAGGAGATTGCACAAGGGCACACATACCAGGAGGTGCCTTCCTTTTCTGAGGAAACTTGTGATTTCATTGGGCCCACCTGTGTCATCCAGGATGCTCTCTCTCCATCTCAAAAGCCTTAACTTAATCACATCTGCAAAGTTCCTTTTGCCATATAAGGTAACATATTCACCGGTTCTGGGGATCAGGGTGGGAACATATTTGGGGACCACTATTCAGCCTACCACATGAATACACAATTTTTATTTGAATCAAAGCTTCTCTGATGGTGGCTGAACTTTCTCAAGCAAGAAAGGGAAAGTGGAATCTATCTGCTCCCTGCCTCTCGGGGTGATTTTAAGGTTTACTCCCTCCATTTCCTAAGAATGATCCAAGCCTCTGATTGTGGGATGCAAGCCTGCAGCGGAAGCCACACTGGATCAAACATCAGAGGCCTGAGTTCTTACACACGCTCTGCCTCTTTCTAGCTGTTGCAGCTTGGGCAAATCACTTAGCAATTTAAAAACTTCTACATAATGTCATCACAAAAAAAATACCTGTCCTGACTACTTCCAAGATTGTTGTGTTCATTAATGGAAAAGCACAAGAGGAATGCTTTGTAAGATGTACAGGGCATACAAACATAAGATTTAATTGCTTATCTTTGTATCCTATTTGAGGATGCCTGATGCAGAGCACCCAGGAGCAGAGCAGGCACAGCCAGGGAAAATGCAGTCTCTCTCTTTAGTAAACTTTATTTCAGAGCAGTTTTAAGTTTACAAAAATATTCAGTGTAAAGTACAGAGTTCCCATATATCCCTTCTCCACCTCCCTGCCCCAGTTTCCTTTATTACTAGCATCTTGCGTTAGTGTGGTACATTTGTTATACTTGATGAATCAACATTGATACCTTATTATTAACTAAAGTCCATAGTTTATGTTAGGGTTCACTCTATTGTGTACAGTTCTATGGTTTGACAAACACATACTGTCTCGTATCCACCATTACCCTAACACACAGAAGAGTTTCACTGCCCTAAAAATGCCCTGTCCTCCCCATAGTCCTCCTTCCCACCTCCACCTCCCCCGAAGCCCTGGCAACCACTGATCTTTTTACTGTCTCTATAGCTTTGCCGTTTCCAGAATGTCATATAGTTGGAATCATATTCTTTTAAAAGAGGACTCCTTACAGTGCCAGCACCCCCTTCCTCTCTGATCCCGGCCCCACTCCTTCCTTGCAGTCAGCGAGTTTCCAAGCCTCACGCAGATGGAGCCAGCACAGCTGTGAACATGGGAAAGGACATGCTCTGACATTCTGAGGGTCTCTGAGTGGACAGGACAATTACGAATATATTTTTTTATCCCATGCCTTTGGGAGTTACATCATTTCCTCACTCTGCGGACTTGGATGGAAAAATGAAGAGATTTTTCCAACCAAGAGACATTTATGTACCTTGAGATCTTCTATGCTCTTATGAAAACAAAGGTTTTAATTTGTAAGGCTAGGTTTAAACAGCATGTTAATTAAGTTAAAATATTATTAAATGGCTTTCATATGTCACTTGGGGGTTTGTGTAGCTAAGTGTTGATTTTTCTTTGGAATTTTAAAAAATTCACTTGTCCAGTGCATGTCTTGAAAATAACCATTTGGGAACTGAAGGAGATAAGTTAGAAAACTGGGTGACCACAAATGTGGAGTGGGAAAATCCTCACTGGTGATTACATAGTATCTGTGTCATTCCTTCTTTGGTAAAAATGTCTCTGGGTTCCACTGTGTGTGCTGGTGTCAGGGCGTTGGCAGAGCCACAGGACTTTCATTTAGTTATCCTTTCATAGCCTCTAGATACAAATAAAAGACAGCCCTGGTCCACCCCTGTTTTCATCTCTTCTCTAAGCAATTGTTTATACAGTGAAGGCTCCGAACCCTGTCCTCTGAGATAATGAGCTGATAAGGAATAGGACAATGGTCACACAGAATCAGAGAGCTTGCGGCTGGGAAAATACCCAAGAGGTCATTTAGCTAGTTGGCCCCTCCATGGCTACTTGGTGTTTTAGAGCCTTAAAAGGTACTTTTCACCCCTTTTCAGCCAGGGTTTAATTTTCTTAAAATCATTATTGATTTGTCTCAACAACCAGTCAGATTTCTATAGCTGTCAATTTTTCTGCCCACGAATGCCTCCTGCTCTGATGCGCTGTGGGTTTGGAGCACCAGGCTCCCACCCGGCACCGTGCCTATCTGCCTGCCCACCACGACACACACACCACGGTGACATCAATCACCCAACAGGAGGCAGCTACAGTTGACTGCAGCCTCTACCAACCAGTGTCGTTTAACAAAAGACCAAGAACACTTTGATTTTGCATGAAATAACCTGGATTTTTGCCTTGTCCTCCTTGAAGCACAGGTGTCACAGAACTAAATCACTTACAAACGGGTAATCACTGTCTGCCCCGAAGAGGGAATCAGGGAGACTCCTATGCCTCTGTTCATTTGTCCCACATTTAAAGGAGAGTGAGCTTTATAATCAAGATCTTCCTAATCTTCCTAATCTTGAGCGGTCCTATAAAAACATATGGGGAAAAAAACACAAAAATCAAAAACCCGTCTTTTTAAAGTCTGCCTTTCATACTGAATGTCAACCTTCAATTTTTCAGGGAGAAATAATTTTGATTGGAATTATCTTGATCCTTTGTTTTTTTCCCCCTTTCTTTGTGCTGCCTGACTTTGAGGCATTTCACTACTCATTAACACTTTTCTTTCATACAGAACAGAGAAAATGAGAGATTTTACTGAAAGCAGTCAATTGAACTCTCTGGAGACGGTTGATGTATATACAGATATAATATCTCACTTAGTTTCTATCCCCTGTACATTATTGTTTGTATAGAGGTTTTTTTTTTTTTTTTTTTTAAACAAAGTGAAGCCAGATTTCTTTATTAAGCATTCAATATAATTAACTGGTGTACCTTTATTTGCAAGGAGTCTAATATACCTCCTAAACAATCCATTGCTGACTGTGACATTCAAAAAGCTCTAAAGCTTGATAATATGAAAACACTTAGTTTCTAGGGGAAAAATAGCCCTACTTCCTTAGCTATAAGGGTAATACCCTTAACTGATGAAGTGGTTGCCCTCTCAGGCATTTTTTAGAATGGAGGATGTGTTAAGGTACAATCTGATTGGATATGCAGGATAAATAACCTCATTAAGGATGTAGTATGATGGAGATACACTGCTATATAAATAGGGTCAAGGGGCCTTTAAAGTAAAGCCAGGAGAATTAACTAGCAGTGTGGCAGGCTACTGACCTGACTTACTTACTGGATTGCTTTTATTTTTGTGCTATGACTGGCTGTACAGAATTTTACAATTCCCTTTTAGTCATTTATTTCCTTTGAATACCCGTAGTTAAATTTTAAGATTAAGAATAAAAGTATCTAAGTGATTTACTGCATATGTGCACCCACCCGTGTAAGCAGAGTCAGAGCAGGGGTGGGCAAGGGTGGGCATGGCCAGCTAAAGAAGAGGAGACATTAACTTGGGCCCTGAGTCTGTGAGTCCCACAGTAGCTCATTGTTCAACCCCAGCTCAAGGTAGAAAAGAGGAGAGATCTTAGCCAAAACCTGGAGTAATAGAATTATACATTTTCAGAATTAAGTTTATTTGTAAACTTAATTTTACAAAAAAATTAAGTATTTATTAAGTATTTGTTTGCATTTAATTTAGGACTCTATATATCCTTACCAAGAATTTACATTGTCTCCTAGAAATTTGAAACAATTGACAAGGTGATAATGGATGTGCTTAATAAATGCTCCATTCATATAGAATAGAGATGTGAAATAAACATTTATCTAAAAGCTGGTTTACAAGAAGTTAAGGAACACTTAATTAACCACAGAGCACCAGTCTCTCAAAGATTGCATAATCTAAGGAAGGATTCAAGGCAATAATTATTATGAAAATGTTTGGGAGTACAGTATCTTCCTCAGGGGTTTGTCTTGAGGATTAAATTGTGAGATGGGTAGAATTCATTTTTCTTCTTTACTTCATTCAAGAAGTATTGACCAGGCCCCTATTAGTGCCAACATATACTAGGGATATAATAAGCAATCTGAGTAAATTTTGCCACTGCTCTCATGAAATGCACACATTAAATGAATGTATAATTCCTAGCACATTTCTTGGCATGTAAGAAACTCAAGAATCATGATTTGTTTCAGCTTCCTAGGCTGCTCCAAGCAAATACCATAAAATGGTTCGGCTTAAACAATGGGAATTTATTAGCTAAAAGTTTTGAGGCTGTGAAAATGTCCAAATCAAGGCATCATCAAGGCAATGCTTTCTCTTCCAAAAGACCGGCTGCTGGTGATCCTTTGCTCTTCTGCCACAGAGCAAAGCTCATGGTGGCCTCTGCTGGTTTCTCCCTTCTCTTCTGGGTATCATTGTTTTCAGCTTCTTGCTCTGGTGGCTTTCTCTCTATCCCTCTGTATTCATTCCATCTATAAAGGACTCCAGTGAGAGGATTCAGACACATCCTGAACGAGGTGGGTCACACCTTTACTGAAGTAGCCTCATCAAAAAGGCCCTACCTACTGACAATGGGTCCCCACCCACAGGAATGGATTAAATTTAAGAACACGTTTTCTGGCGTATGTATAGCTTCAAACCACCACACTATTTTCCTTTATTTCCTCATTTTTAACAATCTGGTGGATGTCTTTTGTTTTTGTTTTAAATTCTGAAATTGTGCACAATCTTTGATATGTGAAAATGAAATATTCTTTTGTTTATCCAATTAATAATTATTGAGTGCCAATTTGAAAATATGCCATTATTACTAGCACCTATGTGAAATACAGTGTTATTCTTTGTTTAAAATTCATAATATGTCTACTATGTGTCATTTGA
Organism: Cabassous unicinctus; assembly: GCA_029593785.1. Lineage (NCBI taxonomy): Eukaryota > Metazoa > Chordata > Mammalia > Cingulata > Chlamyphoridae > Cabassous > Cabassous unicinctus. The sequence goes on from JAQZBX010014639.1 coordinate 26,880, forward strand.
AATGGTCCCTGTTATAAAGATAATCTTATTCCTGTGCTGCACACAATTTTGTTGAGTTGTCAAATCCAAGGGTTGGCTGTCCTGAGTTTTGTGTTTTGACTCCAAAAAGGCGCTCATGATCTATTCCTTGTCTTTAAGCTTTGTTTCAGTGATCCTTCCTTTGTTCTGTCCCACCCTCTGATGGATTTAATCACAGCCCCTGGACTTCTGTGAGAGGTTTGCCTGACCTCTAGACTAGTGAGCACTCCCTAAGAAGCAAGGCTTTTAAAGAAAACACCCCGTGGCAGATCCTAACTCTATTATAACGATCACTGTATTTCATTATAAATAGTTATGTACATCCTTCTGGTTTGAGTATAAGCTCCAGGAGGGCAGTGGCAAAGTTTATTTGGATTGCTTTTATATACCTGTTATGGATTGAATCATGACCATCACAAAGACAAGTTCAAGTCCTAACCCCATGTCCTGTGGATGTGAACTTACTTGTAGATAGGATCTTCTAAGAACCTACCAGTCAAACTGAGCCCAAACGGATCAGGGTGGACCTTAATCCAATATGACTAGAGTCCCTGTAAATAGAGAAAATTTGGACACAAAGGGAGGAGACAGATGGGGAGAAAGATGGCCATGTGACGAGGCAGAGATTGAGTTAGGGATTGCCAACAAGCAACCTCCAGAATGCTACAGACTTCAGAGAAAGCACAGCCCTGCTGACAACTTGATTTTGGACTTCTAGCCTCAAGAACTGTGAGACAATAGATTCCTGTTGTTCAAGCCAACTAGCCTATGGTACTTTTTTTTACAGCAGTCCTTGCAAACTAAGACAGTATTTGACACAGTGTTGGTACTAGCAAGGACATGGTTAATATTTGTTGAATGGAGGAAAAGAAGAATAAATGAATTCTGCCCATCTAATAAAATTCATGTGGTATTCTGACAACTATAGAAAATAAATTAAGTAGAAGATATTTGTCCTCTCTGGTGCAGCCCATGCTAGCAGTCCTGAGGCTATCAAGTCCCTTTGATGACTGATTGCATCTTGGTGTATTCTGATGATTCCATCTTGTGAGCAAGTTATGCAATTTATGGTTTACAATGTAGCTGAATTAAATTGGAGTTCCGTGTTCTCCTGAATTTGGGACATGCTGAGTTAAAACTTGGTAAAGTAATTATTTTTTAACTTCAGGAGTTCCCTGAGCACTGACTACCTTATTTGCTGGTGAGTGTCCAAAAAGGGGATGTGAAGTGCAGCATTTTCCAAACCTGTGATTATTGGACCCTTTATTCTTGGAGCATTTTGTGGGAACTCGATTCAGCAACACACCCTCTGAGAAGCACTGTGTTTGGTTGTCCTAATGGAGAAATGTGATTCTCCCAACATTAGGAAAGATAATTGAGCTCAATTTTACTTTCTGCTAAGTTCCTGTTAAGAAAAATTCAACTTTCTAGTGTTGTCCTCAAAGAATGAAAATCTAATCAAATGTTAACTCTGGAGAGGAAATGAGCTTTGAAGTGTTAAGAAATCCAGACAGCCTCCCCTCATGACAGACCCCAAGGCAACCCTGAAGCTGCCAGCCAAGTGCCTGGGGACATTCCCATGGAACCAGATGGTGCTGCCTAGAGACAATGGTCTACAGCTTGGCACCTGGGCTTGAGAGTGCTGTCCAGCTGAGGACTGTTTGGGCAGCATACTGGGCTCTAGGCTTCCCACTGAAATCCATTAGCACTCCAGCCCAACCCATTCTTGTTTTCCTTAAAAAGGGATTTGTACTCCCTGAAATCATATCAGAAACACCTGCCCCATGAAAATGCATATGGCCAAGTGTGGCCATTAAAAGAACATAGAAGGGACAGGAAAGTATTAATAAAGATGGCAGTCATCTATCTAGTCAAAGCTGATACTAGGACTAGCCCTGTAGTACAGGGGTAAGAGGTTTTCCATGTTACTCCCCTACCTCAATTCTCTGACTTGCCACTGCTACTATGGGACTCTCTGCTTGGGATCTTCTTTTTTTTTTATTCCCCTTAGTTTTAACTAGTAAAGTATAAAAGGAGAATGTTTTCATGGGGAATGCCTTGAGCAGAGATGCTAGTTTTCTCTTTGGCTAATTCAGAACCCCCAAGAATTTCAGTACAATAAGTGCTAAAAAAGACAGTTCCTGAATTATACCCAGAGCAAGATTTGTCTTGACCTTAATATAAAGGCCAAGGAGGTCAATAAAAACAGAACATTACAAATATGGCATGTTATTTCCCCGATTTTATCTGTCTAATAACTATTTTTTAAAATTAAGTTTACTCAATTAAAATAAATTCCAAATTTTTTTAGAAAACAACAATATATTAAAAATTCTTTCCTATGCTTCGCCTAATTTAAAAATTCTTATGTAGTTCTGCTAGCTATGCCTAGATAGGTCATCACACATAATGGTTTGGGGTAGCCTCAACTTACCACAGCTGCCCCAGAGCCCCGTCCATCTTAGTGCTAGCTAGCCCTGGACAAAAATGTCTGGTTTGGGTGGTGACTTATATGATTCCCCTAGCTATACCTGATGCTGTATATCCTCAAATGTTTCATGTGTGCACCTGTGTGAATCCACGCTCCTTGTTATTGCTATATTGGATATCAGATGAACCACCTAGTATTCTCTTGGCTTCAACTGTCTCCTGAGCCTTTGACCATTTGTTTCATTCCGGCCACTGTGGGGTTGAATTTGTGTGGCACTATCCAGCCACCTCTGAAGCAACTGTCTGTGCTGGCGTACAGATCATTGGTGCCTCTTCTCATACCTGTGCTTTCTCCCTATCCCCTCCTGTCCTGGGTTTCTTTGTTGCCCTTGAGGAGTGAGACTCTGCAGATCCACTCTGCCCCTATCTATGTATGGACAAGGTAGACTGTGGGGGAATTGATGCCAAGTGACCAATGGGGACCAATGGGGGACAGAAGCTAGCTGGTAAATTTTGTTTTCTTCTTCCCACTGAGACACAGTAGTTCATGAGGTTTCTTGGAAGATCGTTCAGGAGATGGAGTAAGCTGGTGCACTCGATACTAAATGGTGGCCAGCTTGGAAACACCTCCACTTACTCTCCTCTTTCCCCTGCTTCATTCTGCTTTTCCCTCACTCCTGTCTTCTTGAAATTGAATACCCTTATAAAAGAGAGACGCAAATAAGATTTTGCCTTAGGCTCTGCTTTCTGAGCAGCCAATGCTAATAATTCAATCTTTCAGCTCCATATATACCTTTTTTTTTTTTTTTTAAACTCTTCCCTGTGATACCGGGGCAGGGACTCCGTAAACTACATTTCCCAGGTACTTCTGCCAGTTTGCTTATAGGTTTGGCAATAGGAAGACTATTGGGAAATTTGAAGAAAAGAAAATAGGAAGAAGGGATTTCTTATTTTTTCTTGTTCTTGACAGTGTGGTCCCAGCAGTAGCAATGAACTCCACCCATGTTTAAGATCCCAGCCTCCAGCTTTTTTTTCAGCGTTATCCAAACCAGACTTATCATATTCCCAGAGGTAGCAGTTGCTGAATGGTAGTCCCTCTTCAGCAATTGGTGCTCCAGCTCCAAGTGCTCACCTTTAAGCTCCTAGATTCCAGGTTCTGGTAACTGCACTTTCTTGGGGAGGTAGCTGTTTCCTGCACTTTTGATCTTAGTGTTGTTTCAGATGACTTGTGTGAGGACTAAATGAGTCAATATATATGTTTAGAAACAGTACCTGGCAAACAGCAAGTGCTCAGTTAATGTTCATTGTTACCATGGTGATATTTCTATTTTAATTTTGAGAAAATTTAGTTCACAGAGTATGGCAGAGACAGACTTCAACTCCTGCCCAGGCTCATCTAATTTTTTTTTTTAAGATTTATTTCATTTATTTCACATATACCTTCATTGTTTGTGCTCGCTGTCTGCTCTCTGTGTCTGTTATGTGCTCTCTGTGTCTGCTCATCTTCTTTTAGGAGGCACTGGGAACTGAACCTGGGACCTTCCATGTGGGAGGGAGGCGCCCAATCGCTTGAGCCACATCCACTCCCTACTTATTGTGTCTCTCACTGTGTTTCCTTGTTGGGTCATCTTGTTATGTCAGCTCCCTGTATCAACCTGTCGCGTCAGCTGACTGTCTTGCTTATCTTCTTTAGGAGGCACCAGGAACCAAACCCAGGACCTACCATGTGGTAAGCAGGCACCCAATTGCTTGAGCCACATCTGCTTCCCCATCTAATTTTAATACTTGTGTTTTCAACCATTATGCTATATATTTTCCAAGTTTCTAAAAAAATTCTTCAGAAACTTTAGTGATCACATGTTTTATCACTTTGATGTATATCGTTTCCTTAATCTATTCCTCTAATATTAAGGTTATAAGTAAGTTTCTATTATTTTATTTGAACAGACAATGCTGCAATGAACTTCTGTATGCTTTTATTGTTTTGCTTTTCTTGAAATTCTCAGGAATAATAATCTGACTCAGGTGGTATAAACATCTTTAACGCTTCTACACCATATTGTAATTTTGTTTTCCACAAAAAGATTGTTCTAATTTATTTCATTGGCATTGAGTCAGATTATCAATTTCACCAAAACGTCACCAGGTATTCTAATATTGTTGCTTCTGTAAATGGTGTATAATTTTTCTTAAAATTGTCTTAATTTTCATTTATTCATCCCAGAAAATATATCAAATGTTTTTGTTTCTATTTGTATTTGAAGTGCCTGTGATGTAATTTTTTTCTTCATCAGTGGTTGAACTCTTGCTATTTCTCATATTGTGGTGAATTGAATCATATACCCCAATTTAGACATGTTCTTAATCTGCATTCCTGTGGGTGTGAAGCATTGTAAATAGGACCTCTTGAAGATGCTATTTTAAGTTAAGGTAGAGCCCAAATGAAAGCGGTTGGGTCTTAAGCTGAATACTGGAGGTTTTATAAAGAGAAAGAAACCGGAACCCAGAGTAAGAGAAAGTGGCAGGGAGGAGCTGGAAGCCGGAAGTCAGCAGAACCCGGAAGAGAAGGGACAGGACTTCGCCCTGTGACGCAACGCAGGGATACAAGCCAGGGAGACGCAAGGAGACAGCATTGCCCTGTTGTCACTTCGACTTTGGACTTCTAGCCTCAAAACCGTGAGTCAATAAATTCCCGTTTTTTTTAGGCCTGAAAACCTTCCACCGTGTTCCGAGCACACTGGCCTCCTCTCGTCTTTTCTCCAGCTGACCCGCATCGCACTGTGGCATTTGCACCAGCTCCCTCGTTGGGCTGCTCTTCCTCCGGATTTTGATTGTCCCCGCCCCTTCATCATTCAGCTCTCAGCTCTTCAAAGGCCTTCTGGGAGACCTGTCCTAAATCCCTTCGCCCAATCCTCCTTTGCTACCGCACTGTTTCGTGTTCTGCACAGCATTTAACATTTCCTGACACTAGTGTTGTTATTGGCTTACTTGTTTACTGCCTGTCTTCCCCTCTGTGGAATGAGCTCTGTTAGAGAAGGGCCCTTGTCTGGTGGGTTTCTCAGCTTCTCCTACAGTGCTTGTCACATAGTGGGCTTTTGTAGCTACTTCTTGGATGACTGAGGCCATTACGGAAATTTCAAATTGTTGCAAATACAAAATGGAAAGGTAACTGCAACAAATGTAACAATAAGGTGATCATTTACACCAAAACAGGATTTCTCTTAGAGATTTAATCTGGATATAGAAATAAGACCTGCCAGAAGGAAAGACTTGAATTATCCCTTGGTAGTTCTCCTTCACTTTCTGAAATGTCAAGGCAGTTATATCCAATTTGTATACACAGGTTAGTCTCTCCTCACTGTTGTCTGGGACAGCAAGAAGGAATTGACTCCTGAAGTTAAGATTGAGGAAGATAAAACTTTAGCAGTACACAAATATTGTCATGCTAAGATGTAAGATGACTCCGCAGGAAGTTTTACTATACAATAAAGAGTCCTAGCCTGCAACTGCCATTCACCGGCAAATTATTCCTGAGGAATTATTTATTGAGTGCTGGGAATGCAGTTGAACCTATGCAAAACATAAAGAAAGGCTTGGTCTACATTCAATGGCCTTTCCTTCTAGATGGGAAACACAAAACAATTAAGGTGGCAAAATACAGTACCTGAAAGAAGAAAGCAATTTGAAGGTGGCGGGACTTCTTGGTTGCAACAAACATCTGAACAGTTGACCCTATTTAATTTTTGATACACAGAATTGGATTGCCCCTTCTTCTAGTTCCATCAGTATTCAATGCCTAACTTGGTTTTATTATGCAATCTATTGGACATAGTAAAATAATTATGTTTTGAGGAATAAGCCATGTATGCACATGTAGAGAATTAATAAGATCTGTCTCCAAAATGTTTGCTTTATATTATATTAAATTTTGCCCATGTATTTTTATTTAGCTTTTGTAGGCTAGGAAATAAAAGAAATAAAATGAAACATATGCAACATATAAACCATCCCCCATAGGATATTTAGTTCCATTCTTCTATCTCTTCTGGTGTTGGCTGAAAACTTTTACTAATCTAAACTAGGTTCATAAGCAAGCTGATACATATATCTTCTGAAAATAAACGATGCTTAATTATAAACTATAGGAAGTTCTAATTTTTCCCTAACAGGTTTTTAAAATTTTTTTTTTTTAGATAAGATGGGAATATAACAAGTTGAATATCTTTGTTTTGGTGTCTTCAAATATGTTTCATATTGAAAGGGAAAATGGGATAATAAATGTGATAAGTTTGAGTGAAATAATAGTGAAACCTTTCAGTTGATTCAAGGCAGGAGGATAGTTTGCTTGGATACAGGTTTTGAGCGCTCACTGAATTCCTGTTGGGAATTCAAAGATAGCTATTTCGCCAATTTTCTTTAAATTTGTCTCAGGTAATGATAGAAGGGATATGGCAGTGGAAAGATTAAAGGCTCAGGGCAAAAAAATCTTTCCTTGAGGTGTGAGGGACTTGAAAAGTATGATTAACATTAAGAAAATTAAGTGGTATCTCCTCTTTACAATTCATCATCTTTACAAGCTAAGTCTGCACAAAACATAAAGTGACCATTTAATACAATAAGTTCAAATAAACAATTGGTCACTTTTAATAGAAAAAGAAAGTTAAATTTGTAGCTTGACTACATTGAATCATCTGGTTAAATTAGTCGAAACAACAGTTAAATTTTATATGCTGGGTAGCGGGTGTGGCTCGATCGATGGAGCTCCCGTCTACCATATGGGAGGCCCCGGGTTCGCTTCCCGGGGCCTCCTTGTGAGGGCAGGCCCGCCTGTGCGGCACGGTGGGCTGATGCAGCGGGACCTCGCAGCAGGGGGGAGATAAGCAGACACAGAAGAGACACAGCGAATGGACACAGCAAAATACGGGCAGCACGGGGGGGATAAATAAATAAATAAATCTTAAAAAAAAAAAAATTTATATGCTCATTTGAGTTCACTGGTGGACACCTAATATTACTTGGCTCCAACTGCCATGCTTTCTTCCTCACTGCTGCTCCTTTTCTAGTTGGTTTGATTGCCATTGCAATCACTCTGGCTTTGTGTGTGTGTGTGATGGTCCTTTCTTAGAAAGCTTCATCAAAATGTAAGTTAAGCCTTTTTTATCTTTTTGTTGGCAATAGAGATCGGGCTTAAACTTTATTGAAGCCCCTGAAGTTGTGGGGATAGGGAAAGGGAAAGTCAAGACAGAGAATAACTTAAGACAATTACACAAGTTTATACCCTCTCTCTGGTTGACACACGGCCTTACTACAGGTATCTTCAGACCTTAGAGTTACCAGCTATACTTAATGTCAGACCCAGAAAAAGTGGGACAGAATTCTAATCCAAGCCCCACTGAATTCTCATTTCCCATTCTATGACTGACTCCATCCCAGGAAGATTGACAGTAGGAATTTTTTTTTCCAGAGAAAATTCCATCCTCAGAAGTTTGGTTTGGCTTCGAACAGACAACTATTCAAAGTCTATGTCAGTATGTTTTCCAAAATCTGTTTTATTCATACTTGAATGAATATGGGATGGGATACCAATTATCTGAGTTTTAGTTCAGTCTTTTAAAATGTATCCTCATCAAGTTTTCAGGAAACTTGGTGTCCAATCTCACCCATCTAGTTTAGACTATTTGAAGCATCACTGTGTATCTTACCCAATTTAACCTCTATATCTCATCCATACCACTGACTTTCAATTTTTCATTATGCTATTCATTAAAAGGTCCTCAAAAAATTTTCATATGTTAATTAATGTTTCTATTATGATCCTTGAAAGATATGGTATTGTCCTAATTCAGTGCATGATGCCTAAAAAAAAAAGTTGGTCTTTTGATTCAAAATGACAGGACAAGGAAGATAGTTATTGAAGTAACAGAGTCCCAAGAGGCTAATTTTATCTTCTGTATTTATGAGTGAAATTACTTAAGAAAATGGATGGTGATGATTTTTTCAAACCTCAATATATTAATATTATATTATAAAAAGATAATTAGGAGATGGTTATTGGAACAAAAAAATAGACCAGAAATAAAAGTGTACCAAGAAATGTTGTCCCCTTATATCCAGTCTGGGGATTATGTTATATAGCTGCCCTGAAGCCTGAGCTAAATGCTCTTAACAGCCTACTAAGTAGGTTCTAAGATCAGAACTCCTTGTTTGTAATAGGGTGAAAATTTCACTGGTTGAATTTGAAATCAAGAAGCGACCTTGAATCGATTAGAATTCTTTAAAGTGGAGTAAATATGATTCACCAGAGCACATCCATCACTTACAAAAACTCACTTGTAAATCTGAATAAAAATTAAAGAAATAAATGCCTTTTCAGGTTCTTTGTCTCTTTGCCTTATTCAGTGTTCAATGAGAATATTACCAACTTAGCTTAAGAAATCACAGAATTAAATATATACTAAGGTTTAAAGATGGTTGCAGCTATGCCACTTCTAAAAGGAGAACAGGGCAGGCCAAATCCACACTTGCAGTCATGGTCAGTGAATGGAAGCCAATTGGAAAGACAAAGAGCCCAGTTGGAAAGGCAAACCCCAGTGTGCAGGGCATCAGTCAGTGAAGTAAAAAGGAGACCTAAGCCCTCTAGAGAGGGATGAATAGGCAAAGAAGTGAGCAATCTTTTAAATAGCGGTATTAGTTAACAGGGATCCAGGTGTGTCCTGCCTCTGCTTCCTGGCCAGCAGGAGAGAGAAGTGGCTTGTTGGAACCTAATGTGAAGTAGGGGAAGAGGGTAATGAGTCTCCTGGGACCTATTGCATCAGTCCTCCCACTTTGCATTATAACTTAACTCCCATGCTTATCCTATAGCACAGCCTGGAAGACAGTGGAGGAGATCAGTTGATGGATGTAGTTGGAAATGTTTCACAGAACAGATAAAATAATAATAACAACTAAGAGTTATTGAATGTTTACTGCTGTGTTTATGTGTTTAGAGACACATAAACACAGATACTTTAATTTTTGCAGCAACCCCATGAAGTCAGTTTAATGATCCCCATTTAAAGATGGAAAAATTTTGGCTTAGAGAGTTTAAGCCATGTATTCCAAGTAAGTTGTGGAACTGAGATTCAAATCTAGGTCTAGTTCCAAATCCCATGTTCTTAACAACCCATGATCTACTGCCTCTCAATGTGGCAATGAGACAAGTTAATGAACCCTGCTACTTTTCTCATCTCAGAGAATACTTCCTTTCCCAGAAGGCTCTCAGCTGATACATGGGTTTTTAGAGGCCCATTCTATTCTTTTGTTTTAACCTAGTTCAAGCTTGAGCAATTAAGAGCATCTGGAATCAAAGGAAAAGTAATTCTTCTGCCATCCAGGCTTCCTAGGAAAGAATGTTTCAAAATTTATTACACATTTTTGAGTTTTTAGAGATCTACAACTATAGTGCTTTAGAAAAATTAATCTTAAGGCCATAATATTACCCCATAAATAAGAACTGGAGGGAAGCGGGTGTGGCTCAATCGATAGAGCTCTTGTTTACCATATGGGAGGCCCCGGGTTTGCTTCCCGGGGCCTCCTTGTGAGGGTAGGCCGGCCCGCGCAGCGCGGTGGGCTGATGCAGCAGGACCTCACAGCAGGAAGCGGGTGACCTCACAGCAAGGGGGAGATAAGCAGACACAGAAAAAACACACAGCGAATGGACACAGCAAACACAAGCAGCAAGGGGGGGATAAATAAATAAATAAATAAATCTTATTAAAAAAAAAAAAAGAACTGGAGGACTAAACAAACAAGCAAAAAGAATTGATGGCACTGTTACTGTCTTTGCAAAGTTGAATAATTTTTTATTTTTATTGAATAAATAAGACTTTTGAAAGGTAGACAACTTTTATAGGTGGATAATGGTTTTTATCCTAATTTGTAAGGCTTTCATTACAATCCCAAACAACTCCAGGTGACCATAATTGCCCCTTCTGTTGAATCCACAGAAGCACATTTTTGTGGTAATCATGTACTACTTTGTGTCATTGTTTTAGTTTCCTAGGCTGCTTAAAGCAGATACCATGAAATGAGTTGGGCTTAAACAATGGGAATTTATTTGCTTATGGTGAAAGTCCAGGAAAATGTCCAATCAAGGCATCATTAAGGTGATACTTTCTTTCTGAAGACCAACTGTGGGTAATCCTTGGCTCCTCTGCCACATGACAAGGCACATGGCTGTGTCTGCTGGCCTCTTCCTTCTCTTCTGGGTTTTGTTGCTTTCAGCTTCTTGCTCTGGTGGCTTTTCTCTCTCTCTCAGTATTCATTCCATTTATAAAGAACTTGAAGAAAAGAGTTAAGACCCATCCTGAATGAGATGGGTCATACCTTAACTGAAGTAGTCTCATTACAAGGTCCTGCTTGCAAAGGGTTCACATCCACAGGAATGGATTAGATTTAAGAACATGTTTTTCTGGGGTACATACAGCTTTACACCACCACAGTCAACTTTTGTGTTCTTTTATGCTATTATTTAACTCCTGTTAGTAAGATATAATTGACAATGTATTAAGATGCTTAAATTCCAGGTACTGTGTTAGAATGTTGGATACGAGAGAAATTACTGTTGAACTTGGTTAGGGTTAATATGTGAGTAAATTTGTGTGGGTATCTGGGGTAGGAATAGAGAAGAATTGGGTTGGGAGTAAGACAGGGTCTAACATTCCAATGTGTAACACTATCTCTGTTGTGTCAAATATCAAGATAAGATGGTGTGGCAGTTTGAGATTATTTATGAATTCCAAAAAGATTATTTTGTAAACTGGTCTGTTCCTCTGAGCGTGATACCGTTTGATTGTATTAGATTCAGCTGAGATGTCTTTGATAAAATTATGTTAAGATTAGGGCTTTGATTCAACCCTGTCAGTAGGATAGAACTCAGGGCTGCGTACCCGTCCCCTTGGTGGACTATATAAACGGACACTCACTCAAGAGGACACACAGAAGAAGATACACAGAAGATGGCACAGGAAGAAAGAGAGCTCCATAGACACGGCAGAGGAGAAAACTTTGATCTTGCAGCCCCAGGAAGAGAGAGGAGCCGTTTGCCTGATAGTTTGCAGATGAAGAGAACAGAGCTGCTGAGCTGAGGAAGCCCAGAAAGAAACAAACCCTGTGCCAGCCTACAGCTG
>JAQZBX010014640.1:0-38385 GCA_029593785.1 Cabassous unicinctus
TACCTGCGCGGCGTGGTCGCCTTCCCCGCGCTGCCCGCACCCCCTAGTGCCACCCTATGCGGGCCCCTGCTCCCCGCGTGTCATCAACTGCTGGGCGCCCTCGCCCCGCGGCCGCCCGCTACTGCACGCCCGCCACCTTCGCAGGCCTGGTGGGCGTGGGCCTGGGCGTGGTCACCGTCCAGGCCAACATGGCGCCCTTCTGCACCAACCTGGTTAAAGATGGAGGTCCAGGTTCCCCAGGAGGGATTTCAGTTGGTTTTCCTGGAGCATCATCTTGGGGGCGATCATTTCACTAGGAGGCGTTGCATACATTCAGCAGAACCTGAGCTTCCTCGTGGACTGCCTCACTCCCACGGTCTGCATTGGCGTCTCCTTCGTGGTCTTACTTTCTAGGCAGAGAGTTTTCATCACCAAACCTGTAGACACAGGAGAATACAGACAGAGCAGCGAGAGCACAGGGAGAGCCCAGAGACACAGGCACTGAGTCCTTTTGTTCAAAAACCAGGGCTGGCTCTCAGAAAAGAAGAGTTGAGTGGAAGTGGCATTTCCTGTCATTCTCCAGGATCTCCTGTTCCCACCCAACAGCCTCCAAGCCGAGGCATCATTTCTCTTCCCTTCTTAGAAGAATCATGCCCCATGTAAGCTCATACAGACCAGATATATTCTCTCTCTCCTCTCTCTCTCTCTCTTTATATATATATATTTCATAGAGATGTGAACTTACAAAACAATCAGGCATACTGTGCAGTATTTCCATACAACATCCATCCACCAACACCTTTCATTGTTGTGGAACATTTGTTACAGACTATGAAAGAATATCATCATAGTATTACCATGACTATGGTCTATAGTGTACATTTGGCATATACTTTCCATACCCCCTATTATTAACACAGTACCTTTTTGGGCATTGAGGCAAGAATAATACAATATTGCTATTAACTGTAGCCCATAACTTACATTAATTGTTTTTTCCCATGCATCACAATATTCTTACAACCTTGTAAGACTAATGTACATTTGTTTTGGATCATAGAAAAACATTCTTGTTTTTGTTCAATTAACAAAAATCCTTATCCACTTCCAGGTTCACTATGTTTGTTTCAGTCACTAGATTATTCTATAACTTCTCTTTCAATTGGCAATTACAACCCTATCTCTTAGTGCCACAATCTCATTATAAATCAGTGAAGTTGCTATAGTTATACTCACTATAATGTGTTACCATCATCTTTATCAATTTCCACATTTTACAATCAAGATAGGTAAAACTTCTGCAGACATTAGGCATTAGTATCCATTTCAGCCCTCATCCTATCTCAAATAACCTATATTACAGGTTTTCAGTCTATGTTTTTTATTCTTGGTATTTAGTTCATATAAGTGAAACCATACAATATTTTTCCTTTTGTTTATAGCTTATTTCACTCAGCATTATGTACTCATGTTTCATCCATGTTATCATATGTGTCCCAATTTCATTTCTTCTTATAGAAGCAAAGTATTCCATTGTATGTATATAACACATTTTCTTTATCCATTCTTCTATTGATGGACACTAGGGTTGTTTGCATCTTTTGGCAATTGCAAATCATGCTGCTATGAACATCAGCACACAAATGTCTGTTCATTTCACTGTTTTCAATTCTTCTGTATATATTCCTAGAAGAAGTATTGCTGGATTATATGGCATCTCTCTATTTAGCTCCCTGAGGAACTGCCAAATGGTCTTCCACAATGGCTGCACCAATCTACACTCCCTCCAAAAGTGAAGGATTGTTCCTATTTCTCAAAATCTTCTCCAGTTTTCTGTTTTTTAATTGCCACAATATGAAGTGTGAGATGATATCTCATTGCAATTTTGATTTGCATATCCCTAATAGCTAGGGATGTTGAAAATTTTTCATATGATTTTTGACATTTGTATTTCCTCTTTGAACAAATGTCTATTTAAGACTTTTGCTCATTTTTGAATTGGATTGCTCACATTTTATTGTTGAGTTGTAGGATCTCTTTGTATAACATTGAAATCAAACCTTATCAGGTGTGTGGTTTCCAAATAATTTATCCCCTTGACAGGGAAGACTTTTCACATTGTTGACAAAGTCCTTTGTATCACAAAAGGATTTAAGTTTGAGGAGGTCCCATTTATCCATTTTTTCTTTCATTGCTCATGGTTTTAGTGTACTGCTTTGGTGTAAGAATCCACCAGCTACCACCAGGTTATGAGGATGTTTCCCTACATTTTCTTCTAGGAGTTTTATGGTTTTATATTTTTTATTTATTTCTTTGATCCATTTTGAGTTAATTTTTTTATAATGTGAGAGTTAGGGTCCTTTCTTTCTCTCTCTCTCTCTCTCTCTCTCTCTCTCTCTCTCTCTCTCTCTCTCTCTCTCTCTCTTTCTTTCTCTCTCTCTTTCTCTCACTCTCTTTCTCTCTTTCTCTCTCTCTTTCTTTCTTTCTTTCTTTCTTTCTTTCTTTCTTTCTTTCTCTCCTTTCTTTTGGATATGAATATTCAGTTCTTCCAGCATTATTTGTTGAATAGACTTTTCTGACACATGTGGGTGAGTTTGACAAATTTATCAAAAAGCATTTCACCATAGATGTGAGGGGCTGTCTCTGAACCATCAATTCAGTTCCATTGGTCTATATATCTATCTTTATGCCAGCATCATGCTGTTTTTACCACTATGAAAAAGGTAATATGATTTAAAGTCCAGAGGTGAAAGTACTCCAAATTAGTAGTAATGTTTTAAGAAGTTTCTGGCTATTCAGGGCCCCCTACCATTCCAAATAAATTTGATAATTGTGTTTTCCATTTCTTTTAAATAGGTTGCTGGAATTTTGTTGGAATTGCAATGAATCTGTATATCAATTTGGATAGAATTGACATCATATTGATATTTAGTCTTCTAGTCCATGAACACAGAATGTACTTACCTTTTTTTAAGTTTTTTTATTATTACTTTTAGCAAAGTATGTAGTTTTCTGAATAATATTCATGAGTATTTTGCTGAGGATTTTTGCATCCATATTCATTAGGTAAATGCATCTGTAAGTTTGTTTTTTCATAATATTTTTATCTGGTTTTCATATCAGGGTGATACTGGGCTCATAGAATGATTTTGGTAGCATCCCTCTGTGTTCAAATTTTTAGAAGAGTTTGAACAAGATTGGTATTAAATCTTTGTATGCTTCATTGAATTCACTTGTGTACCCACCTGGTTGTGAGATTTTCATTTTGGGGACAAGTTTGATGACTCTTTCAATTTATTTACTTGTGATTGTTTTGTTGTGATCTTATATTTCTTCAAGTGTATGTTGTTCATATGTTGCCATTTCATCTACATTTTATAGTTTGTTTGCAGACAATTGTTCATAGCATCCTCTTATTATCTCTTTTGTTTCTTAAGTGACAGTACTAATGTCCCTGTTTTCATTACTAAATTTATTTATTTGCATTTTCTCTCTTTTTTCTTCTTCAGTCAAGCTAAGCATTTGTCAAGTTAATTAATTTTGAAGAACCAAATTTTAGGATTGTTAATTCTCTCTATTATTTTCTGTTCTCAATTTCATTTATTTTTGCTCTGATCTTGGTTATTTCATTCAGTCTGGTTGCTTTGGAAGTAGTTTGCTCTTCTTTTTCTAGTTCCACCAATTGTGTAGTTAGGCTATTGATTTTATCACCTTTATATATGTAAGCATTGAGGGCTATGAATTTGCCTCTCAGCACTGCCTTTGCTGCATCACATAAGTTCTCTTATGTTGTGTTCTTGTTTTCATTCACCTCAAGATATTAATTTCTCTCATTGTTTCTTCTTTGACCCATTGATTATTTAATGAGTGTGTTGTTTAATTTCCATATATTTGTGAATTTCCATTTATCTGCTTGCTGTTGATTTCCAATTATATTCCATTATGATCAGATAAAGTGCTTTGTATAATCTCGATCTTGTTAAATTTATTGAGATCTACTTTTGATGCAAAATATTGTTTATCTTAGACAAACATCTGTAGCTGTTGGGCAAATTGATGTAATTATGAATTCCAAAAATATAATTGGATCATGCTTGTAAACTGGTCTGGTAATCTGGGCATGATTAAGTTATGATTAGAGCATTAACTGGGCCACATCAATAGGGTGTTGAGCCCCACCCCCTTGGTGGGTGGCAAATCAAATATAAAAGGCAAAGCAAAAGACAGAGAGAGCAGTTTTTGAGAAGCAGTTTTTGATGTTGGAGTTTTGATGTTGGAGAAAAGGCCCTGGGATGGAGATGAGCCATCTGCCTGAGAGTTCAAAGCTGGCCTTGTGGAAAGAAACAAAGCCTAGATAGCCTCATAGTCTACAGCTGACCTTGTGGAGGAAAAAGAGGCATTGAGCCCAGAGAGAAACACAGCCCCAGGAAGAGAGGAACCGAAGAAGCCTGAACCCTGGCAACTGTCAGCAGCTGTCTTGCTCCAACATGTGGCAATGGACTTTGGAGAGAAAAGAAATTTATGCTTCATGGCCTGGTAACTGTGGACTTCTACCCCAAATAAATACCCTTTATAAAGACCAACGAATTTTTGGTATTTTATATCAGCACCCCTTTGGCTGACTAATACAACATCCATAAGCACTTGTGAAGAATATATGTCTCACTCTTATGGTGCAATTCTCTGTATATCTCTTTTAGGTTTAGTTCATTTATCATATTATTCAAGCTCTCTGTTTCTTACTGATCATTTTCCCAGATGTTCTATCCAATGATGAAAGTGGGGTATTGAATACTCCAAGCATTATTATAGAGACATTTATTTCTCCCTTCAGTTTGCCTGTGTTTTCCTCATGTAAATTGGGGTACCCTGGTTAGGTCACATACAACTCAGCATTTTGTTGAGGTAACTTGAGTTAAGGTGTGGCCCATCTGAATCAGAATGTGTCTTAACCTTTTTACTGTAATCCTTTATAAGCAGAATGAATTTCAAATACATTGAGAGAAATCCACAAGGAGAAGCCAGAACCTAGATGAGAAGGCAAAAATCATGATATACTTCAGTGTGGACTGCCATGTGACAGAAACAAGGACCAAGGATGATGAGCAGACAGACCCAAAAAACCACCACCTTCTTGGAGAAAGCTTCAGTCTGAAGACATTTTGATTTGGTACTTCTCCTAGCCTCAAAAATATGACCCAATAAATTCCCATTGCCTAAGCCAATGCATTGCATGGTGCTTGATTTGGCAGCCAGGAAACTAAAACAGCAACTTAAAATCAGAATGAGATACCACTGTAAACTATTAAGAAGGCTAAAATGTTCAAAGGAATACTGACTGTTTTAATTTCCTAGGCTGCTGAAAGCAGTTATCATGATATGGTTTGGCTTAAGCAATGGGAATTTATTCATTTATGGTTAAGTATTGGGGAAATGTCCAAATCAAGGTTTGTCAAGGTGATGCTTTCTTCCAAAAGTACAGTTTCTGGAGATCCTTGGCTCTTCTGCTACATGGCAAGGTACATGGTGGTGTTGCTTGGTGTCTACTTTTTCTTCCAAGTTTTGTTGTTTTCAGCTTCTTTCTCCTGTGGTTGTCTCCTACTTTCTCTATTCAGTCTATTTATAAAGAATTAAGTCCCATACTGAATGAAGTGGGTCACAACTTAAATGAAGTAGCCTCATAAAAGATTCTACTCACAGTGGGTTTAATCTCATAGGAATGGATTGTATTTAATAACATGTTTTTATGGGGTACATAAAGCTTTATCCCACCACACTGACCATATCAAATGGAAAGAGGCATATGGAGCATCTAGAATTTCATACATTTCTGGTGGTAACACAAACTGAAACAGTTACCCTGGAAAATGATTTGATAGTTTCTTATAAAGTTAAATACACATTTACCACATGATCTAGCATTACATTCCAGAATGTTTATTCTAGAGAAATGAAATCTTAGGTTTACATTAATATTTATTCATAAATATTTATAGTTACTTTTTGTGCATGTGTTAGAAGTAAGAGATAACCAATATGTCCTTCAAATATGAATGAATAATCATTTCGTAGTACATCGACACAATGAAACACAATGCAGTAATGAAAAAGAGCAATTGGTACACAAATAAATACAGATGAATCTCAAAGACAATATGTTCCATGAAAGCTGCCATACTCAAGAATGTGACATTGTATGATTCCAATTATTTGATATTTTCAAAAAACTAACCTATAGAGTTAAAATAAAAATAGATCAATTGATGCCACGGTGAAGAGTGGATGCCTGCTGTAACTATAAAAGCATAGCAAAATGAAGATTTACTTTTCATGGAAATGTAGTTTATCCTGATAATAAACTACAGTTACATGAATACATATATGTGCATATTTAATGAGTTGTATGCAAAAATGAAAATATATTGATACAATATATGATAATTTAAACAAAAAGCAAACAAAAATATAACTGTAAAAAAAAGTCAAAAAATAGAAAACAAAATAAAGTTAGAGTTGAAATAAAAGCAAATACATTTGTTTTAATTAATGAATGGATATGTATGGTTCATGAGAGTTTGAGTAAAAATGTACAAGGGGGATTCTCCCATCATGTACAAAACATGATGAAATAAATAAACTGGAGACTAAAAATACTAAAGGACAGACTAATAAAGGGCATAAAATGTATCAACAAATATTAAAATATTTGTGAGAAGAAAAGAAAAGAAAACCAGGAGATGGAGAAATAATACCAAAGACACTTTTATAATACTCCAAGCTGAGTTATATACAAATCCTAAAACAAAAGACTCATGGTGTTCAAGAAGTCTAACAGCAACCAAGAAATTCACAATCCTTGATGGACACAAATTCCAGGAAAATGTCACATTTTAAGAACAATAATAAAGCATAAATGCTCTGGGTAGGTCCTGATAAATTTTGGTAAACCATCATTTCAAACATACTAGATTCAGTGTGATATCACATGAGAAGACAAAACAAAATAAAAAACTGGATTACATAGGCAATTTCTATTATCTTTAAAAGTTTTTGGAATGATAAAAAGTATCATTTAAATGTGACAGCAACAGAGTACCATAAAATAACATGCAGGGAGAGTGTTCTAAAAACAGGCAAATCCTCAAAACAATATAAAGTAACCAGAAGAAGAAATATGCAAAAGAGATTGTGCAACATGTCCAACTGCTGTTTTTTCAGAGCTCAAGATTGGTTTAACATATGGAAGCCAAGCAAGGTAATGAATCATATTAAATAATGAGGGATGAAAAACACATAATAATCTCAATAGGTGTAGGAAAAGCATTTGACAAATTCCAACACACTTCCATCAGTTAAACACTCATCAAAGTAGGAATAGAAAAGAAGTTCCTCAGCCTTATACAGATGATTTGTGGTAAACACACAGATTACATGATGCATAAATGTGAATGCCTTCCCATTAAAATCTGGAATAATTCAAACAAAAACAATAACAACAACAAAAAAGGATGTCTGTTAATGCAACTTGTATTCAACATTGTAATGGAAATTCTAGCAAACCCACTTAGGAAATAAGAATAAAAATTCATATATCTTAGAATAAAAGAAGGAAAGCTATCTCTTTTCACAGATGACAATGTTGAAAATGAAAATATTAAGGAACACACACACACACACAAACATGTCAAAAACAAAAACAAAAACAAACAAAATACAATGTTATTTTGTAAATATTGATTCAGAGAATGAAGTCATATTCAGATCATTTTTTAGTGTAAAGAAATGTATTTTCAAATGTCTGGAAGAAGGTAAAGATTTGAAATTGTGGTGTCATAATGTGAGGTAGACTAAATATTTGCTACAAAGTCCCAGCATACTAATTAGGTGGCATTCTACTCAACAGAATAAACAATTTGTTGACAATTTCTTCTAGGTAATGCACAACATTCCTTCACAGAACTACTGGCAATATGCTGCACAAGGAAATTATTTGTGCTTGTTTCACAAGTGATTGCCTCAAAACATCTTTATTCTTTCCCACATTCTCTGTTATGGTGTGTATGGAGCAGCATCTTAAAATTCTAAAATCTGAGGCAATAGTTTGGATTTTAAATATAGTCATAATGTTCCAAGAAGAATGCAAGGTAATATGAAGGAATAAGCCCCTGTTTGGTCAATATTTCAAAGTATGCTTAATTTTCAGTAGGAATGTGTAGGAGGCTAATTAAGTGCATGCTGCGTTTCTTGACTTCAAATACATATTTGTACTGTCATAATTTCTGGTTGCATTAGTAGTTCAAACCTATATAATTTATGGAAATTTTGATAAATATTTACATCTGTTTTTCCAGAAAGATAGATTGAATTCACACAGCCACTTTACTATTTGCTCTTGTGGCCTTTTTCACACCCAAAGCCTTCCTAATGCTACAATATGAATAACTGTGAAAGGATTAATTTACAGGGAGATAACTTTTTAAGTTGCTTTTCAGATATTAAACAACCTAATCATGCTCAGGACTTAACAGGAGGCAACAGAGTTAGTCAGGTGGGAAAAGGAGGAACTATAGCCTGAAGCTCAACTCAGGAAATTGTTTCTTCCCAGGTGACTTCTGGGAAATCTCTGATTTATGATGTAAAATCCACTTGGGGACAACAAAATATTGACCACATAGACACACCCTGGTGTGCTGAAGCGAATGGCACTCAGTGGAGAGAAATGGGGCTGGCTCAGGGATATCATGACTGGGCTTTTCCCATCCATGTCTTATTTGTTAATCTGTAAAATGGGAAAGGAAAGGTGAGGAGTGCATATATACTGAAGGACCAGCACCACTAGGGTTCAGTTGAAGGTACCTGTCTCCCTGGAGCTCAATTTAATTGCTGGGACATCTTGGTTGAAAATCTGATTCCTGTTTCCATGTACAGGCCCATGTTTCTTGATTTCTGGATAACATCACTGCTTTTCTCTTCCTTCACCAGGGATCTCCAAACCTATGATTGTCACTGAGCTCCCAGTAGAAAGCAAGTGTTAAAACAATGGTGAAACCACAGTCTTCATAACAAGACTTAACTCTATGGCAGAATTCTTTACAAAACACTCTACAGCCAATGAACTATTCTCATGGCCAACTCCTGAACTAGTATGTCCTCCAGGGGTTGTCTTTCTAGACCTTTGTGCTTCCTCCTTCCCACACTCTTCTATAATCAAAGCAATTATTTATAATTCTGGAAACATCTAGGATTAAGAATATCCATATATCTTTCAAGACTTTATTCAGATTCCAGTCCAATTCCTCCATGAAAATTATGCTTTCCTCCCCCAACCTTTAAAGAAATTTGTACAGTTCATGACCTCATGGTCCTCAAGGCAGCAACAAAATATCTACCCTAATGCCTCATCTAGTCTAGTGTGAGTGTGTAGTTTGGAAGTAGAGGAACTTGGGCATGGTGATGGGATATCCCAGGGATAGGACTTTGTTTTCTGAAAGCTCAGCCAGCATCCTCCTTCCAGGGGTGCCCCTATGACAATGACCATGCCTCATACACTTTCATGGCATACACTTACTTACCAAATGCAAATTGCACACATGAATAAAGATGAAACCACAGTACACATTTAATTAAATTCAGGTACTTCTTCAGTTTGAAAAATATTTCCTGGACATCATGGACCTCATCCACAAAAACAAGAAACCCCTGTGGTTCTTCCTCTTTCTGGTGGCAGCTCACATATGTGAGTGTCTCAGAGATGCAGAAAAGAATGCAATGGGCATAATGCATCTGAGCACAGGACTCACTGTGGTTCTCCTAGTCCTCAGATGTCCTGTCTAAGGTGTCCTGTCTCCATCTGCTTCAACCCCACCCATCAATTCTGACTGGGAAATAGCTTTCTCCTTGGTGTATCTTGTGTTTAGGGAATGTGACTTCCTGTTTCTGGTTGTGAGGGCCCAGGTGCACCTTCTGTATTCAGCCCAGGGGTAAGGACACTCTTCTAGAATACTAGCATCACCTGTGAGTTAACTGGCTGCTTGTCCATTGCACTTTCTGTATTCCAGCTTCCTGGGGTGAGGCTGGGGTATGTTGGCAGAATCAACAGTGGTTAGAATATCACAGAACATCCACCAGGTCTCCTAATAGACTGACCAGTGACCCTCCTGAGTCAAGTGCATTTACAGGTCAGCCTCTGAGCCCTGAGGACACAGGTGTGCATACTGCTGTGCTAGGAAACACCAGGGGACCCAGACTAGGGTGGGAGTCTCAAATTTCCCCCTGCTGAGAAGCACAGGACAGGTGGGCCAAGCAGATACTCCTGCCCACAGAGTTCAGGGGACAGACCCTGCAGAGAGATGGTGAAAAGGTTACTATTTGATCATCTTGGTTTCCTCCTTCCAAGCAGAGAGACTTCTGCAGAAACCTGTACTTTTCTTACTATTTTGTGTTCCTCATTTCCTCAGACCCATAGAATTATGGTATATGGTTTTTCCTATGACCTGTGAGTTTCAAAGGAAACTGAGGCAGAGGCAGCTCTGACCTGGAACTGCAAGAGTGACATGAGCAGCCAGCTCCAGGCTTCTCACACCAGGTGATTTCAGCCCTCTGGCTGCTCCACCACATTCCTCTGTTCAAAGTAGCTGAGGTGAGTCTATGAGAGATGACCAATTTAAAATTCATGTAGAAATTACACATTACTTATGCCTTTCTCCTCTGTTTCTGGGTAGTAGACCCATTTCTCTCCATTTCAGTTAATATATTCACTTATTTAACATGTATTTATTTACTGCCTCCTTTAAGACATGCACATTTCTTCATGATTAAAGAGAAAAATACTCTTCACGGGAATGTAATCCTTGTGGACATGGAGAAGACACAGTACAAAGTCATAAATTTTAATCTAATTTACACAAAACCTTGCTTTCTGACCTGTGCTCAGTAAACACAGAAGTTCCCTGGAAAGCCACTAGAGTGCCCAGGGAGAGAGAATATCCATAGATTCTTCCACCTTTATACAAAAATGTGCCTCCCACATGAAAACCACATCTTGGGTTCCTGGGAGACAACCCAGCCATTCTGCTACTCAGAGTCAGATTTCTCATCCTTCTGAACAGAATTCTTTGGGATTCATGGGATTTCTCCACTTGAACATGGAATCTTTCTCTTCCTTCCTCCTCTTGGTTGCAAAGATCAGACAAAGCATGTCTATGTGAGTATGCTCATATTGGTGCACGTTTGAGTACGTATGTGTGTGTATGTTTCAGATTGTGTACATGTGTGTTCATGCACCTGATTTTGTGCTTGTTAGTGTGTGTGGTTGTATTATTGGCATAGTAGGTGTGTGTGTGTGATGTGAGCATGTTTGTGTGTGCTGTGCATATGTATATGTATGTCTCTGTGTGTGGATAAATATGTGTATTATGGATACAGTAGACCTGTGAGAGTGTCTCAGTAATGTGTGTATGTGTGTCCATGTATGTGCATGTGTGTATGTGCATGTGTTATTGTATACTAGATGTGTGATTTGGCTTTCAGTCCTGTAGTTCTGTATGTGCAGGTGTTCTTTGATGTGACCTTCAAATAGAGGAGCAGAAAGGAGGTAAGAAGCCCCCTGAAAGTCCCTGAAAATCTCTGAATTCACTGTGCCTTTCTCTGAGTCAATGCTTCTTGCAGTCTCCAGGAATGGGATCCTTGTGATTTCAGGAAATCCTGTTTGGTCTACCTGCAGAGTAGGCTAAGTTTCTAAAGACAATTCCCATGTTAAGAGATGGCTTATTGCACCTCTAAAGAGCAGTCTGAAGTCAAGTGCCCAGCCAGGTAACACTGGGCAGAGATGCTGCAAGGGAAATGCCCTGTGAGCCCAACTGGAACTTCCCTGCAGGGTGAGATTTGAATTCAGGGGGCTCTCAGAACCCCCTTAGTACAGGGCCAAACTCTGGATAAGTGCACAGGTACCTGGTAGGGCCTTCCTCTCAGGTTGCAGGTTTACCTTGTTCACATAAAATTTTAAAATAAGAATTTATCTAGGGCTGTTGATGTGTCTAATAATATTCTACTCCTACTTGGGAGCTCAAAAAGGCAATGAGAGGCACACTTAGAAAGGGGTTCTATTTCTTATAGATACCTTAATAGGGAGGAGCTAGAAGACAGAGACAATTTGTAATAAATTGGCTCAAGAATTTGGGAGACTCATTGATCACCTGATAATTGCTGCATCTCTCTAAAGAGAAATGCTTCATTTTCACAAAGGATTTAAGAATGAACATCCATTATCTGCAAGCACATAGACTCAACTATCTGTAAGTTCACATTCCATTCTTAGTTCATATCTCTACAATTTACAGAACAGCTAAAAGTCAGCCATGAGATGGCCCTTCCCCATCTCCTCAACATGAACCCCACCAACATCTTGTCTTTCTCACTCTGATCATAGTGCTGACTTCTTCTGGGGGGTCATTTCCAGTAACCTTCAAATATATCTCACTTAAATATTTACCTCTTTTCTCAGCCTATTACAAACTAATCATTTCTCTTGGTTCTTCACACTAGCATTGAAAAACATATAATATTGATAAGAAGCCTCAGCTTTGTTTAATAATGTACACAAAAGCCAAAAGCTAATTTTTCTTTCCTTGTGTTGAGCACACACTAACAACTCTTCCTCACCCACAGAAACAGATGGAGTCTCACAACTCAGATGAGTTAATACATTACAAACATTTTGTCTCTATTCAAATATCTAGTTAAGGTGGCTATAAACCTGAAGTCTGTAGGGAAGAATCCCTCTTATCCTCCTCATAGCTACTGGGGTTTTGCCTGAAAGCCTTGAGCTTTAATTCCTAATTCAGTCATCACAGGTGTCCTCCTTGAGTCTGTCTCTCTGTGTCCACTTCCTCCCTTCTACAGGTTCAGCAGTCATAATGAGATAGGGCACAATCCAATTCAGTTTGGCCTCATGTTAACTAATAACATCTTCAAAGAATCTGTTTCCAAATAAGGCCACATTCACAGAACCAGGGATAGGACTTGAAAATGTGTCTTGGGAAACAGAATTCAGCCAATAACACAATCCAACATATGGGTGAAATGAAAACCTTCCACTGGCTGTCTGTGTTTGTCACTCAGACTAGGGTTTATGTTCCCTAAAGTTTTTCCTAAAAGAGAGAGTCTTGAAGTTCAGTTTTAAACCCTGCTAAAAGTGATTATAATGTAGAAATGTCTACATTCTGCTAAAACTAAACTTCAAGAGGAGTTGACTTGAACAATTTCAACTCTACAATAATTTTTGAATATACATTGTATAATAGCCATTTCAGAATAAGAAATGCTCAAAAAAGCTAAGTGAGTCAAACAATGCCAATGTGTATTATGGCACATATTGGATTGGGTGCAGTTTGTCTGAATTTAAAGTGTATGTAAATCTAGCTACTGCCTCAACACTTTATTATATCCAACAGAAATCAGCTAATAAAGGAAACAAATGGATCAGGACATTTATTAGGGATATTAGAGGTCCCTGTATGTGTTGGGTATTTCATACATAAGTATATCCATGAGAGTAGTGGCATATTGACTATATTCCCATAGGATTCTTTGTTCCATGGCTGCATCTGGCTCCCTTAGCTCCTTCAGCAAGTTCCATGGCCTGAATAAAGAAAACCCTGTACTTAGAGAATTAAGACCCCAGGAAGGGCTGTGTGGTACTAAGGCCGAGCCAGCAGTCTCCTCCCAGAGGAGTCCCAGAGAAAGGGGACTCCCAGGACCCATCTGACCTTTACTTCTAAAAGTACCCCTTCATACAAATTGCCATTTAGGCCAACTGCTAAAAGCAAAGCACATATGAACTAAAGTGAGGATTTTCCTCAACCAGAAAATACTGTCTGTAAGTTATGGGCTTCACCAATAGGAACACGAAACCCTTTGGGACATTTCACTTTCTGGTGGCAGCTCCCAGATGTGAGTATCTCAAGATTCATACATGATGGTAATGGGGATGATGCCTCTGACCTCAGTATTCACTGTGGATCTCCTTTTTCAAAGGTGTCCTTTCCCAGATGTAGAGGCAGGAGTCAGCCCCAAGACTGGTGAAACCCTCCCAGATCTTCTCTCTCCCTGCTCTGTCTCTGGAATCTCTATAACAAACATTGGTTACTTTTAACTTTGGATCTGCCAGCCCCTGGGAAAGGGGCTACAGCACTTGTCAGCAATAGGCTACAATGGCAACACATACAACAATCCTTCAAGAGCCAATTCTCCACCTTGAAAGACACATCCAAGAAACTGTCCTCTTTGCAGCTGATCTCTGAGACTGCTGAAGACATGGCCATCTATAACTGTGTAAGAGACACAGTGAGGGGAAAATTAGTGTGAGCCCAGACACAAAACTCCTCCTGCAGGAGGGGCCTGGGCTGCAAGTGATGCTCAGGACCACCTATAGCAGGGACCCACACCAGACTCAGGTTCAAGGGAGATTTGGGGAAGGGCATGAATCATCTAATGAGATAAGGTTTCCTTTTATTGCTTAAAAGCATTTAATCACTAGGGATTCTTCATTATGTCTATTCTAAGTAATGCCATGATGTTTCCAAGTTTCAAATACAGAAAACATATTGGTAATGCTATTATATCTATATAACATTATATTATATTATACTATTATATTAATATTGTATTATGTTGTATATGCACATTCATATACCACATGTTAGTTTTCTTTATATTATGCTTCTGGATTTTACTGCAATTATGAACCAACTTTCATTCAATTGACACTTGGACACTGTGCAGTTAATTCTCAGGATTTAATTCTCTGTCCTGACTTGCCCAGGCATATTGTAATAATAATAATAATAATAACTGTAACAATAAAAGTGGATTTTGTATCATTGTTTAGTCACCATAAGATAATTCTATGGCAGGATAATTTTATAAGAATTGAAAATTAAAGACTCATTTTATTTTCCCAGAGTGTGAACAGGTATATCCCTCCTCTCCCAGGCCACTCAGAATTCTTGGTCACCAGACTGAGTTTCCCACCACCATGTGGAGCCCCATGACCTCAGGGAATCGGAAGCAGAAAGAGGAGACAACCTGGTGTGACCTTAGGTACATCATCAAGGTGCCTCACCTTGTTCTCTCATCATGGATGAGGCACCTGCACTTATTTAGGTTGTAGATGTTCCAAACACATATCAGGCTGATCCTAACAGGGACAGCTAGCCTGATGGAATTAGAAAAATCACCCACTTGTCACTGGAAGCAGATTTCTCTTAAGGTGATCAGAACCTCAACTGTCATCAGCTCTGGGATACTCCCTGAGCTATCACCTCCGGGAAAGGTGCTGAATTGCAGAGAGAAATGAGAAGCTAAATGTGGAATATGGCAGGTCTTAAACTTTTTTCCTGCACTAAAAAGCTGGCCTCTGACCCAGGAGTGGTTCAGGCTCACCTGTCTCACTTGCTACTTGGAGCTGGACTTTGACTGAAAGCTGCACCTATGCCGTATGGTTGTGGGATCTAATAGCTCTGAGCTGCAGGATGAGACTGGGATAGGAGGGGAGGTGCTGTTGTCAGGGTCCAATCTCCTCCAAACCTGGACTGAAGTGATCTGATGTTCTTTCCAGTGATTGAACTCTGGGAATCACAGGATGCCCATCAGATGGATTGTCCCCAAGGTGGTATTGCAGGTCCCTTTGGAT
Organism: Cabassous unicinctus; assembly: GCA_029593785.1. Lineage (NCBI taxonomy): Eukaryota > Metazoa > Chordata > Mammalia > Cingulata > Chlamyphoridae > Cabassous > Cabassous unicinctus. Next base: position 15,671 of record JAQZBX010014640.1, read on the forward strand.
TTTATTTGGGTATTAGAGATATGAATTTCAAAATGTAGTAGTTTTGAGACTATATTAATATGACCTGTGAGGAGTTTCAATAGCGTTTTCAGAACTCTTGATAGATTCAGCCCTGTCCTCACTGAGATTCAACTGTGACATTGGTATCACTCTCATTTTAAAGCCTGAGGATCTGAATTTTGGAACTCTGTGTAATATTGAACAAACAACCACTATTTATAAACATGTGTATTATAAATATGTCTTTTAATTTATTCCCTCTGCCATACATTTTTCACAAGCAGTTGGGATATATTTAATTATTTTTAGGTAATAGCACCAATGGCCACAAGGAACTCTGATTTACGAAAAATGTACCAGGTGAGGATGGGGAATCCTGAGGGTGCTGGGGAGTTGAAGGCCTGATGACCTCCTTCAAGTGCCAGAGGCAAGGGAAGAAATAGACAAGTAATGGGCATTTGCATGATCATTAAAGGAAAGGAATGACTGGGGAAGTGTCCAGTGAACCATCGAAGTTCATTCGGCTCCCAAAGTCTGAGCTTGGATGTTAATCCAGACCAGAAGTCTACTGGACTTAATATTCTATGTACTGCCCTAACATCCTCTCAGCTTGCTCAGAGACTGCTGATAGGAAGAAGAAAGTGGTAAGGGCTTCAACGATTGTGTTCCTGATAGAGGAGCGATAAGGGGAAGAGAAATGTTTGCCTCTGAAGATTGGGTTCCAAATACTTCAGAAATTAATTTTGTACCATCACCCCTCTCTGTGGACTGGCAACTTCTCTAGGAAGAAGGCCCTGGGCCATGATGGTGTTTTGCAAGGAGATACTTGATTTCTAGTTTCTGAGCTCTACATATAGAAATATATTTCATTTCAAGGTAGATCAATACCAGAGTGTTACCCATGTATGATTAAGATGATTTGGATGGTGATATTGGTAAATTTTGTTCAGATGACATTCAGATGGGACTTTGACTTGATGTTAAAATGAGTTGAGTGTGAATATTCTCACTGTCTTGATTTTGTGATAATCAGAGTAGGCTAAACATTCACTATAGCAGAAACCATGCATGTGTCCCCAGACCTAGTTTTCTCCCTAGGTCTGGTTTTTAGAATGCTGGTGATAAACTAAGCCTGATTTATTATATGACCATCCTGAATGGGAAAACACTGTAACTTTGGGTATCTTTGGTCAACCTTAAGAGATATAGCAGGGGGACAGATGTGGCTGAAATGGTTGGGCATCCATCTCCCATATGGAGGGACCTGGGTTTGAACCCTGGGACCTCCTGGTAAAAAGAAAAAATGAAAAATATAGAAGGTGCATGATTAGCCAGTCTCCATTTGTGAGTGAGCCATAAGTCCCTGTGTGTGGGTGTTGCTGTCAGGCCCTGTATGTGGGTGTGCCACCAGGCCCCATGATCAGGTGAGCCACCAGACTCCATGCATGGGTGCACCTCAGGCCCTGTGAGCAGGTGAGCTGCCAGGCCCCATGTGTGGGTACACTGTCAAGCACCATGCATGGGTAAGCTGCCAGGCTCTGCAAGCAGGTGAGCCACCAGGCCCTGTGAGCCACACAAGATGATGACATAAGAAGAGAGTCATACAAGGGAGAACTAAGATGAGATGCACTGAAAAACCAGGAACTAAGGTGTCACAGGTGGTAGGATGCTTCTTTCCCACATTGGAGATTCTGAGAATCAAATCCCAGTGAAGACAGGAGGAGAAGGATGAGAGGAGAGGCCAGCAAATGGACACAGAGAGTTGCCCAGCAAATGTACACAGAAAGAGTAAAAACAGGGGTGGGGGTAAAAATTGATAAAAGTAAATAAAAAATTAAATCTTTAAAGTAAAATAAAATAAAATAAATTGATAATTTTGAAGATGTTGAGATGAAATGAATTAAGATTGCATGTGGTATGTACATGAATGTTTTGGGGCCAGGAGTTAGGCTGGTAGGTGAATAATGTCCCCCCAGAGATACCCAGGTCCTAACACTTGGAACCTCTGAGCTGTGAGTGGTCCCCTTAGCCCTGGCTGTGAATTCATCTTCTGTAATGTATTGAGATACAATCCTTGATTCATTGAAACTGACAAATTGCTCCATCATGTTTTCAGTTTGTTCACTAGTGAGTATTTGACATGCAACCTGTCAACCAATTTTGCCTGCAATGCTGAGACTACAGCATGAGCCCTACAAGCCAGTAAAAATTATGAGATTCTCTACCCAAAGTCCTGTCTGGTAATTGCATTGCTTTAAAATTCCTCCTCAACCAAAAAGGAGTCAGATATGATATTGTTAACATCTCTTGCCATAACTGGATTAATATCTCAGGGGAAATGGAACAGGATTTGATTAAAATTCAATGCAAGCTCACCTGAAGTAAAGTGTAAATTAACTTCTATGTGGGGTTTCTCTAGCTGTCCCTCAGGGGTAGGGAAGTCTGGATTCAACCATTACTTAAGACAAGTCTGATCACCCTACTTGGAGCAATGTATGCATAAGTGAAGGCCTTCTAATGCTGCACATTGAAGGCATTCTAATGTGCAGCAATTGCTGGTGTTCCCAAATATTGGCTGACAGCATTGTTGAAAGCCACAGTTTATCAGACATGAACTGTATCCACCTTCTTGTCTGAGGTAGTAGGAGGACTTACATTTTAGAAGATAATACAGTAGAGTAGGCTGGACCTGGTAGAGAGACCAAGAAGTAGAAAATGAATATGCTGAATAGGTGTTGCTTGTGTCTCAGTGTCTGAGGGAGGCTTGCATTTGTGTGTGTTAGGAACCTCTCTTCCCTTAGATACAAGATGATGTCCATGTATTTGACAGAATTTGATGATCCTGTATTTTAAGGGGATTGTTATTGTCCATTATCCTTGTAAGTGATGAGGGTGACTGGGTCTTTCCATGAACTTCTTCAGAGTCACCTGGTAGTCAGTGCAGTTATAAAGTATGAGAATCAAGTACCATCAAGAATTTTTTTAGTTTACTAAAGTTCATTTGTTAAGGTCTTGGCAGTAGGAGCTAGAATTTTTACATTTATTTATTACCCATGCTCTTGTGTATGTGTGTATATACATATATAGATAGATAGATAGATGATAGAGAGATAGATAGATAGATAGATGGATAGATAGATGGATAGATATAGATAATATGTAATTAAATAATGGTGGGAATAAGACCTTAGATGGCCATGGTTTGTGCATTAATTTTGGTATAATTGATGGTTAATTATGAAACTTTAAGAATGGAATGAATAAGACTATTGTCTGAGGAGATGGTAGGTACAATAATTCCTTCTTTGAGGAGATGATCTTGGATTAAAGGCCAGAGCCCCATGGGACCTTGTTTCATGCAATACTGCAAGTTTATTGCCTTGATTGGCGGGGACAGTTCTATTTGACTTGGAGGCAAGAATTTGTTCTTTCTGCAGGTGGTGAGTTTAAAGTACCACTAGGGGGAGCTGTTCAATAAGATTTGTTCCAATTGTCACAATTATTAAGTGGCTGGGGACTGGGTATTTGATATGCAGGGGATGGAGGCCAGGCTCTCCAGTGCAGGAGCCAAGTGTCCCACAGTAGGATGGCACCCTGGGCCTCATAAGCAAGGAACTGTGACTCTGATGTGAGTCCCACTGATGTCCTGCGAATGGCTCCACCTTATAGACATTTTGAGCCTTGCCAAAAGCTTGACCATTTTTCCCCATTAAATTGACAGGTTGGGACTCCCTGTAAAAATATTTTCCACTGTTTAATCTCAAAGTGAGGCCTCCCCAGGTTGGAAGATAAGCTCTGGGTCTCTTTTGATTGAATATTCCAAAAAATATTATACCCATTGCATCATCTCAATCTTTTTAAGTACCAATTGGGCCTCATTAATTGTCTATCAGTGCACATCTGCTTTGGCAGATATATCCACTATGGAAAGTGTGTCTTTATTTTCTTCTTTATGTTATAAATATTCAAGTCAATAGAGGAGGGCTTCCTACTATTTGGTGATACTAGTCAATTGTTTCATTTTTTTGAATGAGAGTACCAACTCCAATACAAACTTAAAATCTCACATCAATCTGTCCCTTCCTTCATGTCCCCTTCAGCAAAATAAACATTAAATTGTCTTAAATATCTAATCAAATATGAATTTCAGTCTCTCCAATTTGGGCATCCACATTGGGGTCTTGCTTGCTGTTAGTTGTGGTGACGGGAAACATTTGTGCTTCCTGTAGACTGGACTCACAGGCAACTCTTTCTCTCTCTAGGGAATCCCAATTGACCTCATAGGGCTCTGGGTTTGTTTTTACTAGCATGATTCTAATGAGGTCATTAGTCATTGTTCCAGATGATGAGTTCTGATATGCAGCAGTCCTGAATAGAGTCCATGAACATTTGATTTGAGTCTTAGTTTCTCAAGGAACTTAGGAACATACCCTGGTGTCTTAGGGGCTGCTAGTACAATAAACTTAGGCACACTTTTTGTTGCACAATGGTTTCTTAGCTACCTCTCACCAGATATTTAGAGTCCCTTTAGCCCATATGGTCAGGGAAGAAAGAGCAACAACATGGAGAAGGTAGCAAAATATTCACTGTAGACACTTGCAGCACCGTTGCTTGTGGGGTGCTATTATTCTTCCAGTGGAGGGGTGTCCCCTCAAGCTAGTAGTGTAAGACCCATACACATGGGCCACAGACTAAGGGGTTGGAGTCTCCCACAGCAGTATCCCAACTGCTGTGGACCAGGTGCTGAGAAATATATCATACTCCCTTAGTCCCACATGCTCTCAGTCCCATCCACCTTACTCATGGGTCACAGCTCCTGAAAAGGGATGCCTATCTCCTGTGTTGCAGGCTTCTACTGCAGGGCCATGACAAGCCCTTCCTTATGTAACCAGTGTTGCTCAGTGATTCAGTGTCAGTGTCAACCAATAATAGATTTTCCCTTTTGGGGGGGTACTCACAACCACAGAGTCTGCCCTCTTTCCATACTATGGATGGAAATTATCAGATCCTGATGAAAATGTAGAGCTATAGTACTGCCAGTTTGGGGTGGGAAATCTAGGCATAACCACACAGAGGAACCAGGCAGCAGCACAACATAACGTGGATATAGGTTGGGAAGCCATGGAACTTTCACAATGTTAGCTCTGTGAGAGGTCTTGTTAGTAAGCTAACAGCAGCCCAAAGCCATATGTCTCATTTCCCATGGTCATGACCAATACACTGTACTCTCTGAGGTATTTGTTTCAAATTGGTCAAGTTGGATCTTAAATTTGGGCTCAGGTGGAGGCCAGTGCAACACAATGGAAAACTGAGTTCATAATGCATGAAAAAAGATAGTTGGCTACTCACATGTCCCAGAGAGAGAGGAGAATCAGGAGTTACTGCCAGGAAATGCAACCATCTCAGGTGGCTCATGCAGCAATTTGAAACAGAGAAGAAGAGAATTATGGACCAAATGACTTATATATTTAATGGGACTTAGGTTTGGATGTTAATAGATTTTCCATGGGATTCAAGGTTTGATTAGTTTAGAGTAAATGAATGAAAAGTTATTCGGGGTATAGGGTATTTTTAAATTTTTTTCTTTATTTTTTAACTTTTAAAGATACTTAGTTTATACAAATGTCATATAAAAATATAGAGGATTCCCATATTTTCCCACATTAACAACATTTTTCATTAGTGAGGTACATTCATTGCAATTGATGAATACATTTTGAAGTATTGCCAGTAAGCATGGATTAAAGTTTACATTGTAGTCTGTACTCTCTCCTACCTAATTCTGTAGGTTATGGCAAGATTTATGATGGCCTGTATCTGTTGTTGCAATATCATTCAGGACAATTCCCAAGTCCCAAAAGTGCTCCTGTATTATACCCTTTTTTCCCTCTCCCTGCTTTTAGAATCTCCAGGGACCACTGCCTCCACATCAATGGTATAATTTCTTCCATTGTTAGATTCATCATAAGTCTGTAGTAGAATACCAGTAAGTGTACTTTAGCCCATAGTTCTTTCCCCAATCCTGAGGATTTTGGGATGGTGATGTCTACTCCACCTTGAATTGAGAGGGGCCTGTGATCCCATAGGCCAATTGATGGGACTCTCTTTCTTGCAGTTGTAGCCTCTCTTGGTTTTTTGGTATTGTAGTTGTCCATCATCACCTCCATGTTAGCTGTCCTGGGAGACACCATTGAACGAGAGAGTATATGTTGCAACTCTAACGATATTCAGGGCCCAGCTGGCACAAGGACAGCCCACAGATTTCAATCTTTTGGATGTACATCTACCAAATCTAGCACTAATTATAAGTCCCAATAGAAGGGGCAGAAGAGCCATGTGTAGGGAAACAACAGAGTCCAGCTCTCACTATGGAGACCATATATTCCAAAGCAGGGCACACTGGCAAGGCACCAAACTCCTGAGCTTTCTGCCCTGACTCTAGTGTCTGGATGTCTCCAGAGTGGTATAGAGCATTTTGGAGGTTTACCTTATCAATTGGGACAAAATGTGGGTATTGGATGATCCATGAGTGGTATCTATGTTGGTCTCAGATGCAGGTTTGAGCCCTTTGAGATGAAGAAAAGTTCAGGGAGGTTAAGTGATTCAAACAATATCATTCTGAATTAGGGCAGAAACTGAATGGGCCCAATTTGTATGAATTAAGCATATTTGATAAATTTAGCTGTGACTTTAAACCTTTTGAGTATACATCTTCCCACGGATGAAGACCTTCACACCCCTCTCCATCTGTGGCAGCCAGTCATGGACCACTCTGGAAGCCAGCTTGAAAAGCCATCATAGATCCTGTGACTCACCTTCATTTTCTCTGGATTCTCCAACATAATCTTTAATTACTGTTGGTTTTGGATCTGTCAGACCCTGTGAGAGGCTGCAGTGGTAGTGGGAAATATTTCATAATGGACATGCATGCTATGATACATCTCTTTTGACTCAATTCTCCATCTCTAGATATACAACAAAGAACCAGTTATTCCTGTAGCTGAGCTGCACCTGCCAAGGGCCCAACTGTTTATTACTAGGTGGACATACAACAAAAGGAAGTCTGTATGTGTGCCAAGACACAAATCTTCACATGCAATGTGATGTCTGGGTAGCAGGAGGCATTCAGAACACACCTAGGATAGGGCCAGAACCTAGATTCAGGAGTAGGAGTAGGTGGAGGCTGACAAAGTGTTTCCTGTATGGAGTGGGATGTTCCTTGTGCCTAAACCTCCTGATACCTTCCTATACATTTTATTTAAATAATTTTATTAATTAGCTGAGTGTTGCTTAAAAGCTTTTAATCCTTGGGGATTCCCCACTACATCAATTCTAAGTAATGGTATGATGTGTCCAAGTTTAAAATGCAGAAAATTTATTTGCAATGCTATTGTATGCATGATGTGATATTGTATGCATGGAGACAAATTACTTTTCTTAATTCTGTTCTTATGGATTAGGCAGGAAGTATGAACAATCTTTAATTTAACTGATATTCTGGGACTATCCAGTTAATTCTCTGGAATTAATTCTTTGTCCTGGTTCTGCCAAGGAAAAATTTAATAATAATAATAATAATAATGTCAAAATTGCATGATTTTTTAGTCACCATAAGGACAGATTTTTTTATTGCAGTATTTTATCTGAATTGAAAATTAAAGCCTCCATTTTCATTTCCTTAATGTGAGCATATATATCTCTTTTCACCCAGGCTATTCACTTTTTGGTTCCCAAGCTTGGTCCCCATACTATGTAGAGCCCCATGACCTTAGAGGAAAGCAGGAAGAGGGGACAAGTTGACATGGCCTTAGGGACATCATCCAAGTACCTTAACCTGTTTTCTCCATCACAGACAATGCTCCTGTACTTACTAAGGCTCTATATGATCCAAATGCATAGTAGGCTGATCCTGATGGGGACAGCTAGCCTGATGGACTAGGGAAAGCCACCCAATTCTCACTCAGGATCCGATGCCTCATAGTGTGTTCAGGAACTCTGAAAGTTCTCCAGAGATACCACTCTGGGGAAGGGGTTGTATTTTTTTAAAGATTTATTTAATTTAATTTATTCCCCACTTGCCACTTGCACTCGCTGTCTGATCTCTGTGTTCATATGCTGTTTGTTCTTCTGTGTCTGATTGTCTTCTCATCTTCTCCTTAGGAGGCACTGGAAACTGATCCTGGGACCTTCACTTGAGCCACCTCAGCTCCCTGGCTTGTTGTGTCTCTCATTGTCTTTTTCTCTGTCTCTTTTTTGTTGTGTCATCTTGTTGCACAAGCTCTCTGTGTGAGCCAGCTCTCCACATTGGCCAGCTCTCCATGTAAGCCCGTTTGCCTTCACCAGGAGGCCCCAGGAATCCACCTTAAACTTACATCCATACCTGACCTGCCCAGAGGGCCTTGGAAAACCTTGGATATGATAGATGGGAATCCAAACATTTAAGCCACAACCTTTTCCTGGAAGGGGCTGTATTTTAACTAAAGGAATGAAAAGAAAAATTGTGGGACATGGTGGGTCTGAAATCTTGTTTCTGCACTGAAAGGCTGTCCTGTGCCTCAGGAGGAGCATGGGTTAACCAGCCTCAATTGTTCCCTGGAGCTGGAAGTTGACTAAAATCTGCAACTCCATAGTCACCTACAGTGACTCTAAGCTGGACCCAGAGCTGGAAGAGACCAACACTATAGGATGACATCTGCCAGGAATTGGGTGAGGCAGGAATAAACAGGAGGGGGCAGGGCTGTGGTTATGTTCAAGTCACCCCCCATTCTCCTACTGAAGAGACTTGATGTCTTTTCCATTAATCTCCAGAAATCTCAGGATGTTCTTCAGGCAAATAGTTTCCAGTGAAGTCTTGCAGGTCTTAGAGCTATGAATGTAAAAGTATAATAGACATGAGATATTCTTATTTGTTCTGTGATGAGTAGCAATAAATTTTCAGACTGATTGATAGATTTGGCCCTTTTTTCCTTGTGACTTTAGTATCCATTTAAATCTCAAAGTCTGAGGACATGAGTTTCAGAAACTTTGTGTCATTATAATCAAACTGTTGTTTACTAACATGTACTATACACAAAATTTTAATTTCTTTCCTCTCCCCTATGGTTCTCACAAGCAGTTGTAATAATTTAATTAGTTTAAGTTTAAAGCCCCAATGCCCTACAAAGACATATTATTTAAGAACAATGTTCCAAGTGAGCATGGGGAACCCTGAGGGTGGAAGAGGTGCTGGGAGAGTTGAAGGCCCTCAGGACCTCCTCTAAATTACAAAGTCCAGAAAACATCCAGATCCATGGAGAAGCTGCTCAGATATTACCCGCAAATAGGACAGGATTTTAAGAAAAACAGTCTTCACGGTAATGATTTACCTGCACTGAATATAATTTTTATACAAATCCTTTTGGGAGGAACATCATCCAATTTTGTTCCCATTATGGCATTTGGTTGGTAATCACAAGTCCATTACATTGTGAAACCACCTGAGAAGAATCCAGTGAATCATCCATGGTCAGGCAGCTCCCAAGGGCTCTCAGCCTGGATGTTGACTCAGATCAATAGCCTATGGGTCCCCAAGCTGTGTACATTACATGCTGCCCCAACATTCTCTCAGCTTCTTTGGAGTAGGATGTTAGGATGAAAATAATGGTGACCATATCTAAAAATGTGCTCTTAGGAGAGGAGACAGAAGGGGAAGACAGGTGTTCCTTATCAATGTGAGTTTCTCATGACATCAGCAAATAATTTTTACCATACAAAACTCTCTTTCTATGTTTGACAGCTTTTCTCAACTGGAGTGGCCCCTGGTGTGTATCTGGAAATATTGTCTTAACTATAGCATTTAACTAGGTCACCCAGGCCCCAGGGAAGAGGCTGGAGTGATTTGCACACATTAGTAGTTTGGGTTACACTACATATTACACAGGCTATGTAAAGGATTTATTGACAATTTCCAGGTACAATGTCAAGAATAACCTGAATCTGCAAATGGATAATCTAGAGCCAAGGACATGCCTGTATATTACTTTGCAAGGTATCCAGTGAGGGATGTCATTGTGAAAAAAGACACAAGCATCCCTTGCCTGGCCGAAGGAGTTTGTTGGTCTGTAAGGATTGCCAAGTTCCCCTGGGCAGGTCAGGTGTAGATGTAAGTTTATTGTGATTTCCTGCCAGGGTCTGTGGCTTCCTCTCCATCTAACAGTTGCCCAAGAACATCTCTAGACTTTTATTTCTGTGCCTACCACTTTTGTCTCTGAATTAGAATATGTCAATTGTAATTGGAGAAATCAATCTCATATACATAAAAAGAAGGTTGTCACTTATGGATGCTGAAAAGCACAGGGGGCTCTGCAGGAGGCTGGAGGATTGACAATCCATGATGCAATCGATACCTGAGTGAGGGAGAGAGGAATGTTCATGGACTTTTCCTAGACTGCTGACTGATGGAGTTTTTCTAAAGTGCTGTGCAGTCCATGGATGGTTCAGACAGGTCATCATGGAATCATGGAGCCTAAGTTGTCATAGGATTCCCATGCCCTGGAATGGGCCTGCCTTAATATTCCTGCAGTACTCAGTCAATGTCACAGAGTAGTCCAGATGTCACCAGTCTTTGACATTCTTAGTTCACAGGCTGCTATAACACATACAAAAAAGGGATTGGGAAAAACAACAATAAATTTTTTGCTCACACTTTGGGAAATTAGAAGCCCCAAATCAAGGCAATGTTTTCTGCCCTAAATCTGTAGCTTTCTGGCACTGGCTTTTCACATTCCTTGGGTTCCTTTGCCTTCTGTCTCATAGAGATCTCTCTGTAACCTTGATTCTATTCTTCAGCTTTCCTCTAAGTTCCCAATTCTTTTTTGCCCTGTGGTTTTCTAGAATTCTGACCTCTGAGTTCTTCTATCATATGTCCTCTATTAATATGAATTAAGTCCCATCTTGATTCCATTTGGCCAAACCTTAACTAAAAATAAAAGCTACAAATTTGCTATTTACAAATAAGTTCACAGGAATGTGGGTTAAAATTTAGACTCCCACATTGGAAAGGATTGCATCACTGTCCATGTTGACTCCCACCCCACATTCATCGCCCTGTACTCAGACTATACGTTCTGACACAGCTTTTATTTTACAGCTAAGATTTCCTATATGGAAGCTTGCAACAGAAGACATGTAGAACAGGTAGAGCTCCTCTCTGGCTGGCAGTGCATCATGGTGGTCTGCATCTCTGCAATCATCCAGACTGGGGTGACTGGCTGTGCTTCCTATGGCTGCCAGAGTGAAGTCAGGTAACTTCACCTCTGCCTCTGTTTCTTCATCTGTAAATGGTACTAAATGTGCCTAATGCATACACATCATGCAGGAGTGTATGAAAATTAAATATAAGCCCTCAGCACAGTGCCTAGCACATAAAAGTGATAGGAAAATTATAGCATTTGTTATTAATTTTACATGTCTCCCTTTTGATACCTCCAAATTGGGGGAAGAGTGAACAATAAGAAAATCACAGCATGTGTTTTGAGGGGGTACATTATTTAGTCAACCAAGACACAAACAATATCATGGATTTGAGAAAGCAGCAGCTGAGCCATTGGCTGCCAGCATCATTAGAGCTGTATGAATGGTAGGCATTTTTATGCAAGAAAATATAGTTTAATTTGATTCTCCTGGATTCCATAAAGAAGCAGCATATGGATGGCAAATAATTGAAATTGCCTCATTTAGCTCAATTTCCTGAATCCATAATTCTGTGTTATGCCTGTGCCCAGAATTGAATTTCTACTTAGAAATTTTTAAATACAGAGTAAGGATATTTGCTCCCATTTTCACTGGTTTATCTCCATGCACAAAAATATTTGAGAAGTTTAACTGTAGATTTTTGCCTGTATAGAGAAGAGCAGACATTTACCTCACTGCTGAGTTCCAGGGGATGAGAGTGAGCATGGGAATGTGTCCTGATGGAGTTTTATACTTTCTGGGAGTTTCCCCCTGTGGAACAATATCATGTTATCCTTTGAAAGACTCCAGAAAATTTTAAAAAGCAAAGAAACAAACTGGTTTCCAGAAGTAGAAGAAATTCTGCCTGAAGTCTAAGCCCTCCAGTCTCTGAAATTCTAGCCTGCTGGGTTTCCCTAAATATTTGGAATCAAGACTTCAACATCACTGTTACATAATTTTTTGCCCTACAGAATTCTCACTGCTCTATGGAGTTTAGGCTCACCAGAACAATCACTTATGCAATTTCCTTTCAATAAAACACTTTTATTTATATGTTTATACATCCAGTTCTATCTGTTTCCCTGGAGATCCCTTACAAATAACCTCATCCAGACATTGATATAAATATAATAAATATTTAATATTTCCTTCTCTAGAAATTGATATCTATAATTAAACCCATAGCAGATCTCCTACAAGCAAATCCACCTAACCCACCCACACTTTCATCCAAACCCTAGGCAGTTCTGTCTCTCCCAACATTCATGGTGGAGAAATATGAGGGAAATTCTGTTGGTTCATATAAATTCAATGCTACTGTGTCTCCTCCAATGCCAGGTGCCCATGCTTCCCAGTAAGCACCAAGCAATTTCCTATATGGCATCCTGTAGTATATATCAGTATATGGGACCAATGGTGATTTTCAAGTTTGCTTTCTCATCTGCAGGCAGTGGGTCAGTCAGGAGGAGATTACTTTCCCCTGAGCCCTGACACACACACATACCTGGACTGTTTAGATCCATAGTTTAAGAATAAGAGTAGTTCCTGGCACAGCAGGAATGGCTGTGTTTGTATGAAAGATGTTCCCAAAGATGTTGGGAAACATCCCAAAGATGTTGGGAAAGATGTTCCCAAAGCAGACTCTCCACCTCTACAGAGACATACAAATGTCACTTTGAACTGGTGCTCATCACACATTCATGTATGAATTTCAAATGACCCTCTTAGGGTGAGAAAAATGTGGCTCCACTAAGTACCACATATTGATGAAGGAAGGATATTCTTGTGGAAATATTAATGAGGGTCTGTTCACATAGAATCCACCTTTTTATAGGAAATTGATCATGCTGTGAAGTTTCCTATTGGCTATAGAGGCTTAATTGCTTGCTCAGAGAGCCAACTGCCCAGGACACTGCCCTAATCCCAAAGATGATGACTGCTTCTTTTTCAAAGTTACAAGGGTGAAGAAAGATCATGCTATTATGAACAAATTGTTATAGGAAGGATAGACTTTAGCTCTCCAAATAGTTTGAATGTCCTTTTATTTAGTCTCCTCATTGTCATGTGTTATACTTTTTCCATTTCTCAATTATTTCACCAAGAACATATGTCAAGAACTGAAAAAGAAATGAGTAAAACATGAGTTTATTCTCATAGTAAGCTCAGAAACTGCTTGCAATGGAATTACCTGAGAAATCTTCCTTTGTTTTAGAGTTGGCTAGAGATATTATGTGTGCATAACATGCATGAACACACACACATATATAAAATGGACTCAATAATCAAATCCTCTGATATCCATTACTTCAGTACGCATTTAGCAATCTTCTCTTTGAATTCTTATTCTGTTGACTGTTAACTGGTTACCCTTTCCTGGGTATAACCAGATTGTACAAATCAAACATTGCTAAGATGTTTACTATATTTATCACTGTGTTTCCTTCCATATTAATGCAAAAACAATGTTTTGTACTTTGTTTTGGTTTAGAACCAGAAGATTCAATAAAAAAGATAGATTAGTATAATCCTGAATTTCCATCTAATGAATTTACAAACAACCAATCCTCTGCCCCCAGACTGGACACCTCAGTTTTTATTCCCATGACCCACACTGGAGGCTGTGTAATACTTAAGAAAATTGAGAAGGTTGAGAAAATCATGTTGATTTTTCCTTGTTTGGAGACTAAGAAGCCAGTGGTGGAATTTCCCAGTGCATGAGCTTTGAGTTAATACTTAATTAGGTAAAATTTCTTTCCATGTGCTCCTATATGCAATGATCCACTAAATGTGTCAATATGATTCTCTCTTGCCTGTTCTGTTTTATAATTAACATTTTAGATTTAGAGGATTGATGCCTACTGACAATGGTTAAATAGATGAAATTTTTAGCTCTTTGGAAAAATAATATCAAGTAACATGTAATTCCTACATATATAGATTATGTAGAGTATTCACTTCCTGAAATTTTCAACTTTCCTTTGAGCCCATGTGTCTATTGCCCCATGGATGCACCCACATGGAGTCTGAACATGCACATAATCCCCACCTCTTCACAGAGATGCTGCTCATATCCAGGGCACAGTCAGTGTATCTATCCACTAAATTATATTATGGACTTGAATATTATTTAAATTAAAATGATGGAAATTCCGTATCATGAAACTATCAATGTAAGATGTATTGGCTTCATTAACTATTAGACAAATCAGATTTCATTACACTGAGTATTATGTAAACAAATAGGCATATTTCCTAGTAACAAAGGGGTCAGTTAGTCAAGAAGAATACAGTATCAATTACATATAATGCCAATAATGACACTTTAAATTACATGAAAGAAAAAAAAAAACTACAAGAATGAATGAAATCTACAATTATAGTTAGAAATTCCGTTTTCTCAATAATCAATAGAAGATTAGACAAAAATAAATACTAAGATATAAGGGTTGAATAACATTTCGATAGATTTGACCTCATTGGCATTGTGGGAATATAATTAAGACCACCCTAATGAATAACAATCTGAGGCTATTTATTTGAGCCTTGAAACCTGTAGTCAGATACTATCACTTGTAGTTGGCAAGTGTTTCCTGTATTAATTGGATAAAATTAGCATTTTTATTATATAACCTAATATACCTATTGACTTAATAATTATTTGCTGTTGTATTAACCTTTTAGTGGATGCTATAAGAATTACAATAAGCATTTTTAAATCATTTCATTCTACCCTTAAATATTTTAAATCACTTCATGTATATGTAAGGACACTAGGACAGCACATTTCCAAATCCTCCCTTTCCTCCCTTGCCGACTTGTTTACATCCAATGACTTTTATGCATGTTATAAACATACAAAGATTAATAATCATTGTTACTGCATTAAATAGTTAAACTATAAATCAACTAACGTGAGAAAATATGATATTTCACCTCCATTTATTTAACGTTTGCACTCCATTTACATATTTTCAAATTTCTGATATAGAGAACACACATTTCTGAATGTTAAATGGTTAAATAGTTGAAATTCTTAGCTCTTTCAGCATTCATTGAAGGGTGGGTATGCTGGAAAGAAATTCTTCCAGTATCTGCCTATCTGAGCAATTTCAATGTAAAGGCTCTTTTCACTGGGTGTAAAAATCTGGGTTATTTTATGTTTTCTTCCCTAATTAAAGTTACATTCCATCTTGTTTCCATGGTTTTAATGACCAGTCTCTTGTAATTAATTTTATTGTTCTTCTGTCAGTAGTACATCAACCAAATCTGTTGGTTGTCTTCCACATTTAATCTTTGTATTTCAGCAGTTTTAGTATATTATACATCTCTCTGTGATTCTCTTTCTCTCTCAGTGTTCCTGTGTTTTTGTCATTGTTGTGGCTAAGATTCTTGAAACTATAGTTTGGTGCTGTCTCTTGATTTAGTAAAATTTTGACCAATATTGCATCAAGTGCTTCTTTTCTCTGGTTCCCTATTTTTTTTATCCTTTTGACTTTCTGACTATACCTATAGTAAACTATATGATATTGGCCCACAGTTCTAACATGATCTACTCTCTTTTCCCAAGTTTCAAATTTTTACTTTATTTTCCATTTATATATTGAATATTGAACTCTGTTCCTTTTTATTGTTATATTTTGTGGTCTGTGCACTAAATCTCCTGAGGAAGGTGTTATTCATGACTATTCATGTGTTGCTTTTCTGTGTTGCTTGTTTTTGTATTTACTTACTTTTAATAAGTGCAATATTTCTGTTGAAGTTGCCTATCTAATCTGGTCATCTGTCTGCCTTTTCCCTTTTAATAAAGATTTTTAACATATTAATCATAATTGCATCAAATTCTTTGTTTTAAACTTTAATTCCAATAATTAGGTTATATATTAAACTCATTCTATTATTTTGTCCATTTTTATTGCTCTTCTGGACTTTTATTTTCCCTGATATTTTTGTGGAAATCAAGCAATAGTGGATATTACTGTATTTTTTTATTTTTCTTTCTTATTAACTTTTATTACAATTCTTTTTTTTTCTGCTTGTGTGACCACACCCTACATTCTGCAGAGCCTTTTTTGTTGGTGTTTGTGTGTCTAGTGAAAGTTTATTTGGAGTTTATTGTTGCCATGTGTTCCTGAGTTGAAATGTTTTTCTGCTGTGGCACAAGAAATATTAGTTTCATCTAGTGATACCTTGTTTTGTCTCCCTGCTTGGCTTGTGATCAGTTACTTGTGTCCCAAGCTGAATGCTGCCCTCATGTTCCAAATGTTTGCCAGTGTGATGGAGGCTGGGCTAAGGGGGAACAGTCTCTGATCTCCTGACTGAGCCTTATCCTTAAGCTTGCCTTGTGAAGCTATGTCTGGGGACTGGCTGTCTATGTGTTCCTTTCTAGACCAGAGGCAGACCTGGAGCTAAAATGAATTACTGCCTCTAAGTGTCAAGCATTGTCTCTCCCATCTTGTCCCTCCAAGGCTGTAAAGTTTTTCCTTCCAACAGAGTCCTCTGCTACTTTTCTTGTTGCCCTCCCCTATAGATAAGGCTTTTATTCCTAAGGGAAGACACAGGAGGTGAGGAGAGAGTGTTAGGGTAGATTCTATTCCCTTCCCAGTTTCTAAGGGGTTTACCTTGCCCACAGGACACAGCTTGTGATGGAGATTCATATACTGTGTCTGAAAATGGACAGTCTGAGAGGTGAGGACATCGCTATATATTATTGTCTGAGGCACACAGGAAGGGAAGGCAGGGTGGGCCCAGACTGACATCGTCCATGCCGACTGGTCAATAACAGGGTGTTCAGGACCCCACAGCTCCAGGATCATTTGCAGTCAAAGACAGGGGGCAAGTTGTTTTACTAGAGAGTTTGCTTTAAAGGTCTGCATTTCCCTTCAATTCCAGTGAACAGTTGTTCTGACCAGTGATTAGTGTTCTTAAGGACACATGGAAAGTCCAGTAGCTGAGAGCAGAGTAAGTAGTTTTGATAGCCATGGGCTTTTGTGTAATCATTGGGAGTCTGGCAAGGGGCTGCAGAGCTGGCCAAACTCAACAGCCATATTCATGATAACTATAGCTCAGCCATCCTTGGCTAGGATGCCTGCCAAGGACAGTTACATCTGCCACATACAACCAACAAAACAATCAGGACCAGAGAATGGGAGACACATTGCAGGGATGTCAGAAGGAGCTCAGGCCCTCAGCTCCCTGCAAGGTGTTCTTAGGAGCACTGAGAACAGGGTCCTGGTTCAGGGCCAGATGCATAGAGAGAATCAGACATCACTCAGGACCATGGAGTCCAGGGGTCAATACGAGGGGCAGGTGAGGAGAAATCTAGGACCACTGAGAACCTGGGCCACGTTGAGAGGCAGGTGAATTGGAAGGATAAGGGAGCTTCCCAGTAGCATCTGGGATTTCTACTCATGATTTCTGTGTTCACCTTGGTGGGAAGGCTTTGGTTTTGTCCCTGCTATGATTTTTTAGGATAGAGAATCAGTGAAAATCCTTTAAATCACTTCTATTTGGGCAATTCCATTGATAAATAAAATCTATAAAGCTATGTGAAACAAATAATATGCCTAGAAGTTCATTTTCCTGAACTGATTTAATGAAAAATCAATGTCACAATAAATTCAGAAAAGAAGGAGATGTGAAAATAAGTCTTCAATGATAATTGCAATTTGACCTTCAGCACAGTGTTCTCATAGTGACATAATTTATTCCATATGTAGATTTGATTTTTCTCCCTGAACCTCCCCTCACAACAATTCCACCCATGGACTTTCTGAAAACCTCATGCACCAGGTCCTAACCTTGGCACATGCTGTAGGATGTTCTCCTTAATGCTCTAATTCTGCCATAATCTTTGGTGACTTTAATATCCAGGCAAAATCCTTTCACCTCATGTTGCTGCCTCAGCCATAAGGAACATGAGGAAGGTTGAAGGTCTTAACAAATTTCTTATTAAACCAACAATGGATATTATTAAATTGCCAGTTTACAATATGCTGTATTCAAGTTCCCTCTATGATATGAAGAGGCAGAAAGAGATATTCAGTGATCAGAAGATCTACATCACTCTGCTCAGGTGAGGAGACTGAGGGTGAGTAGGGTCGACCTTCCTCACTTGCACACGTGTGACAAGTCAGGGGCAAGACCAAGGCAGGTGTTCCCTGGGCAATTCTGGTGTCCAAGGTGAGGTCACATACAGGTCCTTTCTGACTCCCACGGAGAGTAATGCTAATAATGGCAGCAGTGAAAATTTCTGACAACACTGGCAACTTACTAAAATTACAATCCTGAAGTTAATAGTGAAGAATGACATCAAGAAAATAGAAAAGTGCCACCAAACACCCTACCCACAGTTATAGTTTAAAAATCATCCAGAATCCATTATAGCGAGGCTTGTCAGGGAATATACACCTACAATATATTCAATTTTTATTCCATAGGTATATATATACACACACATACTCATATATAATGGCTGGGTAGTGTCACAGCAATCACATTCCAAACTCACCCTTGATCCTTGGCTGCATCAGAATCTCTGGCCAGCTAATTCAACACATTTCCTGTTGAACATAGAGGAAACTGAATTTGGTAGGGGTTGCCCCAGGGAGAT
This sequence comes from Cabassous unicinctus, assembly GCA_029593785.1. NCBI lineage: Eukaryota > Metazoa > Chordata > Mammalia > Cingulata > Chlamyphoridae > Cabassous > Cabassous unicinctus. Next base: position 34,491 of record JAQZBX010014640.1, read on the forward strand.
ATCTGTCTTCCTCAAGGACTCAACTAGCATCCTCCTCCCAAGGTGCCCCTAACACAAGGACCTAACCCCTTCCACGTTCATTTTACATACAGCTACCTCCCAGATGCAAATCACCACATGGGCAGATAGATGAAACCACAGCACAAACTTACTTAAATTTGGGTTCTTTCTATGATAAGAAATACATTTTCCAGGCTTGATGGACCTTATCCACAAGAACATGAAATCCTTGCAGTTCTTCTTCTTTCTGGTAGCAGCTCCCAGATGTGAGTGTCTCAGGGATTCAGACAAGAAGGTAATGCGGATGATGCCTCTGAGCACATGACTCACTGTGGTTCTCCTTGTCATCAGGTGTCCTGTCTCAGGTGCAGCTGCAGGAGTCAAGACCTGGCCTTGTGAAGCACTCACAGAACCTGTTCCTCACCTGCACTGTCTCTGAAGTCTCTTTAACCAGCAATACTGTTAACTGGGTCCACAAGTCTCCAGAAAGGGGCTGGAGAAGGTCGGCAGGATACTTAGTGGTGGACGCACAATCTATAACCCAACTCTTCAGTCCTGACTCAGCATCACCAGGGGCACCTCCAAAAATGATGTTTATTTAAAGCTGAGCAGCCTGAGCATTGAGGACACAACCATGTACTACTGTGCAAGGACCACAGTGAGAGGAAGTCATTGTGAGCCCAGACACAAATCTCTCCTCAGGGCACAGGAGAAGGTTGGCTGCTTAGGGTATTAGTGACCCCACGGGGCTCTCAGGGACCAACCACAGCAGCAGGTGGAGAGGCACTGGGGAGGACTTTCCTGGCCTTGCTTATGGTTCCCTCTTCTTGCTCCATAGCATGTAACCCCAGAGAAAAACCATTGTATCTTTTCTAAGCAGTGTTATGATGTAAGGAAGATTTCAATGTCAAAACTGTTTCCTTTTTTATGTTACTACCTATGTGTTTAAATACAATATACATTTATATTATTTTAACATTATATGTTATATGTGAGGCAGGTAAAGTTTTCATAAAGAACTTATCACACCCCTAATTCTCCCCATACACCCACAGGCTTCTGAAGGCAGAGCTTACCTGCCAGAACTCACAGGGACACAGACCTGCTCAGATGTGTGCTTGGACCTCATATTCCAGCACATCCTGGGAAGCTGAACATGACTCCAACTGCCTCCACCCTTCCCTGCATCTCAATGTAGAAAACAGCTTTTCATGGTGCATCTTGTGTCTAAGAAATGAGTGTTCCTCATGCTGGTTTTGTCAGCCCAACTGCACCTATAGTTTCCAGGTGGGGGGCAAGCACACTCTTCCTGATCATGACTCTCACCTGAAGAGTACCTGGCTCTTTACTACTTCTAATCTCTGATCTAACTTTCCTGGGTAAAGGCTGAGGTATGAGAAAATGGACTTTGTTTTGAATACTGTCCAAGCTGCCCCTGTCCCTTTTCCTAATGCAGCAATTGGCCTAACATGTATTTCTGCACACTCCCTGGGTAAAGTAGCTTTTTCCCAGGTTTTCCTCCCAAGCTGCAGGTCTTTTTTAATCAGTGTCTTCAACTGCCTATTTCAAAATCCTTCATCTCCTTGTTAAGGCTTTCATTCCTCAGTGAGGAGAGGGGAGGTGGTTCTGGATGTACTTTCCATGATGATCTCAGGGTTTTCCTTCTTTCAATAAGATCCCAACACTGGCCATAGAATACTAGTTTTGTTTGCTTTCCACATTAAGGTTAATTCATTGTTCTCTAGTGGTCATAGGGAGGTTGGTATGGGTGTATTTCTACAAAGGATGCTATCCTGCTTCCCAAGCACCACTTAGGGAGAGGAGTTTTTAACTGTGCAAGTTTTGTGCCATTTATTTCTTTTGATTATTTTAAATGCAATAAAATAATTCTGGAGGGAAAGCATGCAATCCAGTAGTGATCTGGCTCCTGGGAGACTCACTCTAGCAAATTTACCAATAGTCAAATTTGACCTTAACAAAATTAATAACTAGTGATTTAAGGGAATTCACATAAGTGTGTAAATACAGGACCAATAGAATGGGGGAAAATATTTATAAAACATACATCTAATAAGGGACATGTATCTAGCATATGTTAATTACTTAAATCTCAAAAAATGTCACAAAGACATACAAATGTTTAGCAAGTAAAGAAAAACAGTGTTGTATATATTTCATCATGGAATCACAAATCAAAACTACAATGCAATACCATTTCATATCCACTAGATGGACTAGAGTCAAAAATTAGGGTAGTGACAAGTATTTGAGAAGATGTGGATAAATAGGAAACCTACTACAATGCTGATGGGAAAGTTAAATGATCAAGCCTCTTTAAAAAACTGACTTGCAGGTTCTCAAATTATTAAGTAAAAATTATCATATGAACCTACAACTCTTTTGCATGTGTAAACCCCAAAATATTGAAAATAAGCATTCAAATATATATTTGTAGACTAATGTTCACAGCAGCATTATTCACAATAGCCTAAATTTGTAGGGAATCCGAGTTTCCATCAACAGATGAATGGATAAAAAAATGGCTAAACAGATTGGAATATGATTCACCTGGTCAAATGGAAAACTCATGCTATAACAGGGATGAACATTAAAATATGCTTTTGATTTGAATAGCCAAAATCCAAAGGGAAAAGTGTTGTATGATTTCTCTTAAATGGAATGCCTAGAATATGCAAATTCATAGGCACAGGAAGTAGATTAGAGGTGATCAGATTCTGGATCAAATGCTGAGTTAATTCTTAATGATGACAGATATTCTGTAGGATGTAATGAAAAATTTTGGTAATTTTTTTTTGGTGCTTCTTGCACAAAACTTTGAATTTAATGAATATACCACAAATGTACACATGAAAGTGGTTTAAGTGAGAATTCTGTGTTATATGTATGTCACGCAAATATTTTATTTTGTTACAAAATAGAAATGAAGTATTGATTCTAACTATTGCATGATTGAACATTTAAAATAATATAACTGAAAGAAGCCAGACATGAATTTCCACATAATTTTTTATTTCTTTGACATTAAAGACAAGAATAGGGAAATATATAAAGTAGATTTATTGTTTATTAGGGCTAAATGGAAGGGAGAAGGATAGGAGGAATTATATAGAAGATACATTTTTTTTCTATATGTCAATGAAAATTTTTTAATATTGACTCTGGTGATAGTAGCCAATGGTTTTTAAACAATAGACATCAAATTATATTGTTTAAGTGGATGAACTTTATGGTACGTTATTTATATCCTGAAAAAACTATTTTTTAAGGAGAAGATTAATTGTTCCCTGGGGAGAAGGGGAAGGGTAGAAGGCAGAAATTATAGAGTAATGAGTGAAAATATTTGGGTGTTCACTATTGGGTTGGTGGTAATGGTTACACATGTGTACATATATGTATATACTTATGCAATGTAACACTAAAACATGTGATGATTATCATAATTCAATTATGCTTCAATAATGCTGATACAAATGAATAAATGGATAGATGAATAGGGTGAAGAGAGAGAGATAAATCATGACCTGAGAAATGCCAGATAGCACTTTAAATGCAATATACAGGAACATTTGTTCTATATACATTCTTTAGGTAGACTTTAAGGATGCAGCCTTATCATGCAATGTTTTCACTACACAGAGGGGGGATGCTGCTAATCTATCTAGGCATGACCCACTCTGCTATGGAGTTGGTTCAGGGGATCCATTGTATCTAGTGTTGAGGAACACAAGTCAGATACTGGGCCTCACTATCAACAGATATATATTTTGGGCATGTTGGCCAATCATTCTAACTTTCTATTTGAAATTTTACAATTGTAAAATGGATGTGACACTATCATCTTCACAAAATTTCTGCATAAGTGTATCAATTAGAT